>JARJDR010016607.1:0-10529 GCA_030264135.1 Myllaena sp. GC000078 | reverse complement strand
TTCATTAATTTGTGGTTTATTCTACGCTTTGCCGCGTGTTACCTCATTGGATCTAATTCGAAAATTAATGAAACGTGTCCGATGTAAAAGACGTGTAAAAAATGCAAATTGACATTCAGAAAAAGGCGTAATTCACGGCGTTGTCTTAATGAACAGTATCAATATCACCAGTGCTAGGTGTTGAATTTTTCCTTAACCCACTTTCAAGCGAAAGTAAAACACAGCCTGCCAGCCAGCCAGCCATTGCGCCAAGAAGCAAATCCAGTTTGCGTTCGTAATGCTTTCATCTCTTCTAAGCGCTGAGTCAACTTAACCGACAAATCTACTTACGCTACACTCAATCTCATTCGCTTGTTTTTTTTTCGTGTACGATTCACTCGTGTACTCGCGGTTTATTTGCGTCTGCGCGCCTTACTTAAGTCATTCATGCTCATGCTCGCTCACCTAGCGATGCATAACGACATTAAGTAAATCTGTCGCAATTTATTTCATGGGATGCTTACCTCGCGCATGCGCCGATATAAACAACAATCCGAGTAGATAAACGATGATTGCACGCATTTTCAACTGCACACGGCACGGTAACACACGTTCAAAAAGTCTATAAGCAAATCGAATTTCGACCGATCATGGATGGGTCTTATTCAAATCACACACGCGCACGAAAAGGGAAGAAGAGAAATATCGCCACGCGCATTGAAGTCGCGTCGCGAGTGATAAGGAGAAAAAGGAGATGAGCAGTGGGCGCACGCGCACAACACACCGTTCGCCGCACAGCAAGAGAGCTCAAGCTCGACTGTAGACTGAGCGCGCGGCGGCGGCTGCGCAGCACTCGCGGTTTGAGAGAGGTATACCACCGCCGTCCGCGTCGCGACGTTAACGCTAACGAAATCAGGTTTGTTCCACCTGGTGGTGGATTATCATTATGGGTGCCGAAGTTGAAGTCAAAGTCACAGCCGAAGACGACGACGACGACGGCGACGGCGGCGACGAAGGAAGAGGAGGAGGAGAAGAAGAATACGCGTGTGTGTCATAAGTATACTTAGCGGTGCGCCGTTGTCTCTTCTTCGCGACGACGGACGTTGGGTGCATTTCGATGATTGCCGCATGCATGCGTGCAATGCGATGCGATGCGTGCGTGTTCGGATCGGTTCGAAATTGTAAGCGCGATACAAAGAAATATTTTTATGGCTTTCTTCCACGAATAGGCTGCGCATGCCTTACAAACACCTCCATTTGCACTAATCTCGTATTAGATGTGATGACGATTAATCTTTCGGAAATTGTACGCGAACGTAATCCCTTTAACGCCCGACCATTCGTTGGCATTAAAATTGCGGTAAAGAATGGAAGCATTTTCAACTTTTATAATGCGTGGATGAATGACGAATACGCGGGTCGTTAATCGCGGGTCGATTAAATGCGTCGTGGATTTTTACGAGCGCACTTAAGGCTTATGTTAGACGCCAGCTATGTTTCGGGCCGGGATTGAATTGAACACGCTGCGCCGTGTGCGGTGCGCTTTACACGGGCAAAAAGTCATGCAATGCGCTTCCACCATCGTAATGAAACTATTGAGAATTTATGTAATTATTATTTGCGGTGGAAGATCGGAAGATCGGCAATGCGAAAAATTTAATTAATGCGATGCGCAAGTAACCCGATACGCACCGCTAATGAATGCCAGCGCGTTATTTGTTTTATGCCTCGTACAAATCAACAATTCACTGCGCTCTTGAGTTTGTGGTGTAGGTCAGTTCTTAATTAAATTTTATGACCTACTCTTCCATGTTTTCCCTATTTTTCTCTTACCTATATAGATATATTTATTTTATTATAATAAAGACGAGCATTGAAGAATTGTATTGTAATTTGCATGGAAAAGAATTAGAGCGACCTGCTTTTTTCTTTTATATCAACACTATTCTTCTGCTTTTATTCCAGTCGACATAAGGCAGGCGCGTTTTATCATAAATTCGAGAGCGTATTGTTGATTGTTGCAGCGGAGATGCAAAACGTAAATATAAAGCTATTGTGAATCGTGGACGCTTCTGTCGTCGTCGCCCGCCGCCCGCCGCAGATCTTCCTCGTTTTTTCCTTATTGCATTTGTGTGTATGTGTGTATGCAGCGTCGCGTCGTTTGCTTAATGACTCGCCGTCCACCTTATTCGTTCGCCAGCGCAACGCGGCGTTTGATTCACGGACGCGCCCTCGAGCGCAAAACGATGTCGATGACGTTAATTGCACAAAGGATCTCCCGTTTCTGCGTTTGCAGCCCGTTCGCGCGCAAAAATGTGGAAAACGCAACAGAATAATAAGAATAATCATAATAATAACAGATTGCGTGATGACGTTTGATGAGTAATTACATACCGAAATTTTAATTGGTTGCGTTTAATAGCAGGCACACAGGCATTTTTCTAGACTATTAAAAATCGCGAGCGCGCGCTCCCATGTCACACAATTGTTATGAGTTATGATGATGCCATCTAGTCGTATTTTCCGGTCTAATTTTTTCCCATTTCTGGTGCTGGGTCGCAGGACAATGTCGCGTTATAGTTCTAATGAGTCCATTGACAATGACAACGCGCACGAAATCATCTAATCGCATCACACTCTCTTTTCTTCTCCCATCGTTGAATGGCATCGTCACCGGTGTGATTCTATTTATCACATTATATCTCCGCGAGTTAATTGCAATCCAAATGAATCATTAAATAACCGTTGAGGTACGTACAACGCACACGCACACGTTTTGATAAGTATCCATATTTTTTAATGTTTGCGTGATCAATTTGAATCGGTAGTTGGTGAGATTACTGCTAATTGCAGCGCACACGAAGGCTAATTTATTATTGTCTAATGAGTATTACTAGAAGAGGAAAATAGATTCTGTGAGATACAACGCAACACATGACAATATTTACTTCTTGGTAAATAAACCATTATAAACCCTTAAAACTATTTAAATAAGCGCTTGAATTACGAAGAAAACTTTGTATTTGATAAAGTTTTTCTCTTAGGTGCTGCGTTTACAAGAAAGTAAAATTAACACAATTGTTGATAAGTTGCGAATGGCATGTCATGCAATACATACCTCGGGCGCCGCCGCCAGGCATGTAATTCGACTTCCTTCTTCCCTGAGAACACCTATTAGATCGGCGTTTATCGGCAAAGGATGCATACACAATGCAGAAGTGCATTTCATCAGGTAACTTACCCACCTGTATTCATAGCGCATACCCAACTACTTACGCTGCTGCTGCTGCGCGCCGCGTTAAGTTACGACCCGCTCTTTCGCACTCCACCGCCGCGCCGTGGAGTTCGTTAAATGCTTTTAGTTTTAGTTTTAGCACACTTGGAATTTAATACCTCATCGTGCGTTACTCACCTCGCACATAGTTTAAAGCCATTATACGTTTCCGGAAGACGCTCAAAAAATACTTGAGGACATTTTATTATTTAAAAAACAAACAAACAAGAAAAAAGAGGAATATTTGGTATCGTCATCGTCTCACGCGAGACAATCAAAATGATAACAACTTGCGCAACATTTCCCATTCATTCTTCATTCATTCTTCACGGACGACTAATTAAATACCTAGCGCGACAATGCCGACGGCGATTATCAGAGCGCACGTCGCGCGGGAGAGTTGACTGCCCGCGGACACGGCGGGCAGCGCGCGACACTGACGCGCCTGTGGGCTGCGCACCGCCGTGCGACTATCCCGCGCCAGCACGCACACCTCGTAATCGTCCTTGTCGTCCTTCTCGGTCGCCATGCGCTTCCGCCACGGCAACTCCAGCGTACGTTTAAAGTACGGCAGCGTTTCCTCAAAAACCAACACCTGCGGATGCTGCACCGAACGCACGATAACATACGCATCGGCAATATCCTCATTACGTGTGATGTACCATTTCAGTTTAATCACACCATGCTTACTAAAACACAAAATAGGTAAATTCACATCGATTCAGTCACTTCCGGTGGGGTTTACATGCTAAACTCGCGAAATTTCAAATCGCTCGACACGTCGTACTCCTCGCTGCTTTGCAGCAACTCGCTGGTGTTCACATTGATTGGACAATTGAGTCGGTTTTCCTCCACATCCACAAGGAGCTTGCTGGCGAGATGCGGTGGCGTGGTGCAAGCCAGCTCGCGATACTCGGGCTGGTATTCCTGGTCGATATGGCGCTTGAGCGGCCGCAAGAAGCAATCGCAGCGCAATGGATTACCGCGATAGTGCACTGCTGTGCCCTTGGTCATCATCAGTTCGGTGAGATTGCGATCGGCGGCGAGGCGATTGTAGCGCACGTCCAGCACGCGCAACCCGCTCAGAGGGCGGATGTGCTGCCATGGCAGACGCGCTAATTGATTGTGCGCTAGATACACTTCCGATACGTTCGTCGGCAGGCGCAATGCTTCCGGCTCGCCGACGATGTCCTCCAGCTGGTTGTGCGATAGATCGATGATGCGCAATTTAGTTAAATTGCCAATCACGCCTAAAGCAATATCAATATTAGATGCAAAATAGGTATCTCAAGACAAGGGAGTTTTTTTACCTCGGCGGATGTCGGCGATGGCGTTGTAGGACAAATTCAATTTCTCCACTTGTTGAGTGCCAAAGACAAGATCGTAGGTGAGCAGCGGCATCGCGTTGTACGACAGATCGATGTCGCGCAGCTTGTAGGGGAAGTACGGATTGCTCGGGAATGTTTTGCGCGTGATGAAACTGATCTTGTTGTGGCTCAAATCCAACTAAACGTAATATAAATTAGTCGTTAATTGACTAATTTACTACTAAGCTTGATTTAATTACCGTTTGCAAGGATAAACAATCCTCCAGCAAACCATGCGTTTTATTATCCAATTTCTCAATCCGATTATAGGACAAATCCAATGTTTGCATCGAAACCAATCCTAAAACCATCAATTAAAATCTCATTGAATTCAAAAATTGTTATCACCTTTGAACGTCTCGATCGGTAGACTGTCCAGACTGTTATTCCTCAAATTCAGCTCGATCAATTGCAATAGACCGTCAAACGCCTGATTCTGAATACTTTCTATCTGGTTGTCGGCGAGATTCAATTGAAAGACGACCGGTAGTCGGCCGAACGCGCCCTTAGCGAGCGTGCGCAACGCATTGCCCTGCATGTACAGGTATTGCAGCGAGGCTAAGTCACTTAGTGCCGCCCACGGTGGCTGCGTGATGCGATTATGGCTTAAATCTAATTTCTGCAGCGTGAGCAAACTCTCAAAGCTCCCCTTGACCAAGCCGGCGTCGTTCCCATCGGTATCAACATCGCCACCGATGCGATTGTGGCTTAAATTAAGCGTAAGCAGTGAGTTCATGCTAGGCCATTGCTTGGGTGGCACTGTTTCGAAGTCATTATAGCTCAGATCGAGATGACCCACCGAGATGGGCAACTGGAGAAGTGTTGATAACTTGTTGTGGCTAAGCTGCAACGTGCGCATGCTTGCCAACCGAGTAAGAGCACCCTTAGCCATATCCTTCATTCCATTGTGGCTGAGATCCAATTCGAGGAGCGTGGGCAAAGGACCAAAGGTGCTGGGTTTGAGACTGTCGAGGGAATTGTAAGAGAGGTTCAGTGTGCGCAAGGAGAAAAGTGTTTGGAAGACTGCATTGAATATATCGGAGAGATTATTGTGACTTAAGTCAATAGTGTGGAGCTCGTAGAGTTTTGGAAAAGTGTGTCTCGGGATCTTGGCGATGTTGTTGTGGGAAGCATTTAGGACTTTGAGTCCTGTCATATTTGATAATGGGATCTACAAAACAAATCCTTAAATCTAAAGTCTTTCATTACAATTAACAAATGTTACCTGGTTTAATTCAGTGAGTTGATTATAACTTATCCTCAATTCCAGAGCATATGTTGTCTCATCAAAAGCTTTTTTGGGAATATTAGCAATTTTATTATGCGATAAATCCAAAAGGGTCATATTTGCACAGTTTATAAACGACCCTGTCTCTATTTTACTGATTTGATTGTGGTCCAACTTAATATCAGTAAGAAAAAGGTCTTTAAACGCAGCTTTTTGAATCTCTTCCACTTGATTCCCAGATACATCAATCACCTAAAACACACCCATCAAGAATAACAACCATTTTCTATGCCTGAAAACTTACTTCAACAAAATTCAATTCATGAAACATTTGATAATCAATCTTCTTCAGTTTATTGCGCGCCAAATCAACAGTGCCAATGCGCTTGATGGTGCCAAATGTGCCGCGGCCCACATCAACGATTTCATTATCGCTCAAATACAAACGGCGCAGAAAACGCATGCCGCGAAACGAGTTCGAGTCGATCTTCTTGATTTTGTTGTGCGACATATTGAGCAGCTTCAGCACGGCGTTGCGCGCGAACGCGCCGCGCGTTAATTCAGCGAGCTGATTATGCGACACATTACACCAGCCGAGCTTTGTCAAATCGCCCAAGTGGCTCGAATCCAATTTGGCAATTTGATTGTGACTCAAATCGAGTATCTCCGTCTCGCGCAGACCTTTAAATTGATTCCTTTTCAAATCTTTGAGTTGGTTTCCGTGCAAATCTAAATGTTTTAAGCGCCGCAGCGGCGCCACACTTTCCGGATGTAAAGTACTCAGATTGCCGTTAGTAAGATGGAACTTGACAAGGCGACCGGCGAGTTCTGTATCGGCAAATGCATCTTTCAGTAAATCACTAATGCTGTGATTATCCAGGTTTAAATATGTTAAGTTTCCTAATATCTGAAAATTCGAAATTTAAATGGAATAGATGCTAATTTGAAGAAACAATTTACTTTGAATGCAAGAGTTGGGTATTCTAGGAGACTTGAATTGAAGATTTCCAATTCATTAAGGGTCGTGTTCACACCAAGAAAGGTGTGTTCTTCAATCTTTTCCAAAGGCGTGTCAACGATTCGCAATGCACGAAGTTGCAATTTATAAAGCAGACTACCAAATAAACGACCTGTAAATAAAGTTAATGATGCATTATCGGTTATTTTAAAGGGTTTATTGTTTGTTACTTACTAATGTGACATCGGGAAATCGTTAATCGTTCGATAGGCAAGTGAAAAGTGGCTAAATTATTCAAACCAATGCTCATCGACGCCAAATTGCTGTTTTCGCATAGCACCGTAATACCCGCATCCGATTCACCATCGCACACGCAAGGATGCAATAAAATTTCATCGTTAGGACATCGATAAACCGGGCCGGGAGGAATATACCCCCCTTTGGACCCTTTCAAAATTACCAATAACAATATACTTAATATATAATAATTATTCGCGGCCATTTTTTAGGATTTCAAATTTACATTCCACATATAACTGATTTAAATATGATAAGTAAAACGTGCGTGGTTTAAAACCCTCTTAAAAATACATAATTTCCTTCGCATCCGAATAATTAATACGATGAGATAAAGCCCGTCCTTGGAAGGCCTCAAAGTGGCATCGTTGATGCTATCTCAGAAGGCAGCATTCCACAAGGACCAATCCGGCTTTCTTCGTGTCCTTCGCAGGCGATGCGCACAACAACGCGATTTTTTCGCGCGCGCTTGTTTTTGTTCTTGCTTTATTACGAAACTTCTTAGACACAATATAAAGTGATTAACACCGTCGTTCGTTCGTTGGTTGGCCAACTTTATGACAAGGCGCTTGGCTTGGAAGATGCGCACGTTTATCTCGGCCGACAGAGTTTTTGTCCTTTGGGAGACGACGCCATCCGCCACTCATTTACGCGCACGAATTTTGCGGTCGCTCGCTTTTCTCCTTCAACGCAAAAGGCGAGGAGAGTTTGCGGAGCGTGGCAGCAGTGTTGCGTGCGGCAACTAGGTCACACTTTTAAATCACCAACATTCAAAGCACGATAGATTTAGTCCAAACTTTTTAATTGCTTAATGAATGTAATTGATTGGTTATTTTTAAGGTGTTTTGTAGAAATTGAGTTTATATGGTGGCATTTTTGAGCGCACACGATTCAAGGCGAGCCACTTTCAACGCGCTCAACGTCTCAGCGCTCAACTGAAGAAGTTGGTATTCCGAATTGCAATGGCCGGCACCTTCTCCTTCTCCTCCACCTCGTTGAATGACGATGGTATTGCTCACTTTCTAATTATTCCAAGCATGCTTTTTCTCATTCCTTCCTTTTCTTGCATTTTGAATAAACAATGTGCTAAGTTGCTTAATTCAGAAGCGGATTAGTGTAGACAAAATTATAAATTGATTAATTGATTACATATAAAAGTTACTCGATTGATTGTTGGTTTATTAGTTATGCTCATAGTCTGCAACGATTTCTCTATAACTTTACAACTTTTCATTGTAATAAATTTGCATGGGTAATGCATGGCTAGTGGAAATGAGTTTCTAATCCTATACTTACTCACTTAACAATATTTAGTTATGTGTAAAAAATTGCAATAGAAAAGTACAATACTAGAGGAATAGTAATAAAGAGCTTGTATTTAATCCATATCTGTGCAATGTGCATGTGCAGTTAGTCATGGAATGATTAATCAGATGCAAAATATTTAGTGCGTTTAAAGGAATTTGTTGCAGATGAATTAATTTCGCAATTTGGAATGGAATTAGCTACAAACATGCTTTGGGATTGCTTAGAATAGTCATAATCAAGCTAAACAATAAAGCATGTTATGATTATTTTGCGTGGAGTTTAAGATGGGATACTTAAGTTAGTTCAGTTAAGAATTTATTCCAATGTAGAACATAATGCGCCATCTAGCGTAAGCTCTAGTGTGTGATTAAGGTTTTCGATGACAGAGGACTCGCTGTGTACTAAATTGAAATAAATTCAAATCTTCCATTTTTAAGAATATTTCTCGATATTTGTATAAAAACATTATATTATTTACAATAAACCAGATTTATTAACAACTCTGATAAACCTTTCAAATAAATATTACATATAAAAGTATTTGAATTAATCTTAATGTATTTTAAGTAAATAAATTTTTAGCTTTGATTAATAAAATAAAATATTGGTTGGTTTCTAATTAACTTTATAACATGCCATAATTAACACGGAAAAGTTTCCTATTCAATCGATATCAGTTTCATTGCTGACTGAGCGTCATGCTAAAGTTCGAAGGACGAAAGCCATCAACAACCATTTTGCTGGAAGAAACTGGCGCCGTAGCGCCGATCGTAGCGTTTTATCATTTAATTGCCCCGAATGTTTTTTAGATGTTTGCGTCGTTGTCGTGGTCGTCGTCGTCGTCGTTGCCGTTCGCATTCGACGACGTATAGTTTTTTACCCTCCAATAGATAGTATTCAAACGCCACCACCACCACTACCACCGTCATCCCCGGCTTTTACGATGCGTTGGCGGGAGCGACGACAGCGCAAAAACAATCGTTGGCGCTGGCGGTGTGCTTTTTCGGCATCGCGTCGAAATCGCCGGGCGATACGCGCCATCGTGGCGCCACGCCACCCACCCCGCCATCCGCCACGCCGCGCCGTGCGCCGTTTGTAGTTTTGTTATTTTGACAAATGTCATTTTCCGATGGCAATGGCAACATTCAGCACTCGCAAAAATGCACAGACAGCAAGTGGACGAACAAGAAGAAGAAGAAGAAGAAGAAGAAGTTGACGAAATGGAAGAGATGTCGAGCGGCAGGGATAGAGTTTCACACGACAAATGAAAAGCGGTGTGCGAGGACGAGGAGGAGGAGGACGAGGGTGGTTTCGGTTGCCAAAAAAATTGTTTGTCCTGTGTATTCAGCAAAATCACAACTGCAATGCAGTATTCATCGTTCCCAAGGGGGTTAGTTTTCTCTTTACTTTATGAGTTTTAAGATAAGCTTTTGCAATCATAATAAGGGTGCCTACATTTTTTTTCTTCAATTCGTACAGAGCGTGGATTTATCAGTATAATAACAATTTCACTATTTATAATATATTTATAATATAAGTATAATTAATTTCTGCTAGAAGACATCTGAAACAAATGCAGAATTCCTGATGTAGCCAGATAGACAAGAATGAGATGAAAACTACTTTAAGGTCTACAAATTAATTGTTGTGCACTGGGGGATGCATTTAAAACATTTGTTGTAATATACATATAACTGAGTGAGAGACCTCACATGGACAAAGACGAGTGTGAAGTCTGATATTCTATGACTAGATAAGAACTTACTAAAAACTTAGATCGAATTGTGCAACTCACCTACAACAAAAAAGAGTATGTCAATTAATACGCCGAATCAAAACCATTGATTGGTTCTCATTAGGTATGGTGACCATTAAAATCATTGGAGAAATGAATACGTTGCTCTTCTTCTTGTCGTTCTACTTTGAAGCGGCTCAAATTTGGTGAATCTAAAAAAATTACTTGGAATGATATTGATTTACTTAATGCTTTACAATTAGAAACTTGTCAAAGTGGACTGGTTGTGAAGACCATGCTGAATGCATTGGCCTTCTTGGTGATGGCGGTGCCGGCCGCGCTGCTGCACAAAACAATGTTCAATAGGGGCTCCATTGGATCTA
>JARJDR010016604.1:0-15924 GCA_030264135.1 Myllaena sp. GC000078 | reverse complement strand
TGGCAACCAGCGGGTCCGGTCGGGTCTCCACCCATTCCGTCTGGACATTGGCATAGGGGTTGTCCACTGTCGCTCAATATGCAAAGAGCTCCGTGACTGCATGGATTTGGCTCGCAAGGATTTATAGGTGCCGGAATGCAGGACACGTAAGCATCACCAATGTAGCCGGGTTTGCAGTAGCATTGTTCTTCATTGTTGGACACGTAGCAATCGGCGTTGACCCCGCATGGTCCGGGCTGACATAAAATTGGTGCTTGTACAGGCTGAGCGCAATTTCGGAATGGATTGCCAATTAAACCGTACGCGCAATAGCATACTGGTTCGCGATGTGGATCGCATTCCGCGCCATGACCGCAAGGATTCGGTTCGCACGGGTTCCTTTGTTCCACGCATCCACGAATGGTGTTGGGGCTCTCGAGGTAGCCATGAAGACAAGTGCACTTTGCAAATCCATTGGAGAGAATTGTGCATTGTGTGTTTGGACCGCAAGGCGACGGATTGCAAGGATTGGAAGGTAGTTCACAGGGTACTGTGGGAGGTGTGCCTTCATATTCAGGTAGACAGAAACAGATTGCCTGGCCGTTGACTAATCGGCAGCCAGAGTTTAAACCGCATGGATTTGGAGTACACTCATCGCCTTCGGGAACTAAAATGCAAAAATAAATCATGCACGGAGACTATTAAATTTTTAAGCAGCTTACTGCAATTTTTGAATGGATTTCCGGTGAGTCCTTTTGGGCAGAAGCAAATTGGATTGCCATTGTCCAATTCACAGAATGCATTAACACCGCATGGATTTGGATCGCATGGGTTCGATGGTGGGCTGCAGCCGGTAAGTGGATTGCCTCCATAACCATCCGGACATTTACAAATCGCTTTATGGTTAACTACATCGCAAATGGCGTTCGATCCACATTTGCAAGGTGACACGCATTGAGCATTAATGCAAGCTAAATTTGTGGAGCATTCGCTATCACTATGGCAACCTTGTACTAAACTGCAAAAAACATATGGATTTCCAGCATGTCCAGGTAAGCATTGGCAATCTATTCCGTGGTTCTTCGGCACACATTCGGCGTTATCGCCGCATGAATCCTCAAAACAAGGATTAATGCAAATTCTGTTCAATCTGTCGCATAGTTTATTTGGTGGACAATCCTCATTGTACTGGCAGATTGGTTTGTAATTTGCAACTAAAATAAATTTTCATAATTAACCTGTTTATAGATCACGATTCGATTGAATTACCAGGTGTGCAACCAACATAACCGTTTCCTTGGTAACCTTCTGCGCAACTGCAGTCAGAACCATGATTCGTATTTATACAGACCGCGTTTACCGCACAAGGATCATGAAGATCGCATGGTCTTTTGCAGGCGCCATTAATGCAGGCCTCCGTTATCGAACAATGCTCATTGGACGTGCAACCAACTAAGAATAGAAACGTGCAGAAAAGAAAAAGATAGTAATTTATACAGAAATGGTTTTTACATTTGCTGACTTCACCTCAACTACTATTTATGTACAAAATATACACAGAAAAAATCGCTTTAGTATTACTCAAAACTTGCAATCGTTCACATTATTGATGATTCTGATTAAATTTGCGATCATTATTTATTTAATGTTTTAATAAAAATTATAGTGACTGTTATGGTTAAGAGACATTCTTACTTGGTTTAGATTTGAAGCATTTTACCGCTGGATTTCCTTCATATCCCATTGGGCATGTACATATTGGTCTATGCATTTTCGACTGACATTTTGCCGATTTGGCGCACACGTCGGCAAACTCGCACGGATCTTGACAAATCGACATGTAGCATGCCTCAATTTCAAGACAATCGTTATCGGATTCGCATGGCTTAGGTGCTTTTGGATGACCCGGTTCTGTTAGATTATAATTAGTTTGAAATTAATGTACAATTGAATAATAATTGGTAAAATTACGACTAGAATGGGAGCGATGGCGTAAGTACATGCAGTTATATTATGCATTTTGTATATACCAAATGTTGCATTTAAATTTGAAACGATTCTTCTTATATCAATAAATAAATAGAAAACTGATATAACAGAAACGTTGCAAATTTTAATCTGCATATGTGTGCGTTATATTTGCTGTTTAAACCGTATACCTTGCAGACAATCCTTTCGAGGATTCCCCGAGTATCCTGGAGGACACAGACATACTTCCTTATGGTTAATAATTGTACAGATTGCGTTCGGGGCGCAGCGGCCGCCAATCGCACAACTATTTACACATTGTTTATTAAGGCACGTTTCGAGCTTCGTACAATCGTCATCGCGGTTGCAGAATTTAGTTTGGTTAATAGTAGTATCTGTATAGTTCTTAATTGAAACTACTTCGAAAAGTGGTGTGACGGTAGAATCTATGGATTCAGTCTTATTAGGAGTGTAAGTGATTGTTTGTGGAATTAATGTAGTTGTCTCAAGTTTTGTTTCGTATGGAGTTGTTATTCCTGATGAAGTTCGTTGTTCTGTAGTTGTTTCAGTGATTCGTCTCTCAGTTATAGTTTCGGGCGTCAACACAATTACAGGAATTGTATAGCCAGTTAAAATTTCAGGATAATAAAACTTTCGAGATGTTGTTTCGATTTTCAATGGTGTATCTGTTGTTTTATATGTTTCCATTATATCGGTAGTGACAGTATTGCCTTCGGTTGAAACCGGGCTTTCTATGGTTGTAGTTTCCGGTGTTCCGGTTTCAGCGTAAATATATTTAACTGTAGATGTTTCTGGTCCAGCACTTGATTTTGACGTGTTACCACGTACATGGCTAATTGTTGTTTCGATATACGGTTTTGTAGTTGGTGCAACTGTGGTCACAATATTCGGATAAGTATTGCTTGTCATTTCCGTTTCAGTTGTTGGGATTTTTGTTGTATTCGCTACTATATAAACTAAATTTTTCGCGGTTGTAGTCGGCATTTCCTTTGTGCCAATCACATGCTCAATATCAGTGTAAACAAATGGTTTTGTTGTAGCCTCAGTTGAAATGGAGGAAGATCCAATCTCAATATGTTTGATAGTGTGTTCTATATATGGCTTTGTGGTTGTTTCAAGTTGACTGTTTGTAACGGCAGTAGTTGTGTCAGAGAACGCTAGTGACTCGGTTGTTTCGGTGCCAAGTTTGTAATATTTCTTAGTCATTTCTAATGGTTCAGAAACAGTCGCAGATTCAGTAGTAACAGAAGTAGTTGCTTCAGAGAACGCTAGTGACTCGGTTGTTTCAGTACCAAGTTTGTAATATTTCTTAGTCACTTCTAACGGTTCCGAAACTGTCGCAGAATCAGTAGTGACAGTAGTTTCATCAACATTTAGTTTATTTGTTGTTTGCGTAGTCTCTTGCGGTACTTTAGTAGTCATTTGTGTAGTGGACAATTCAGTGCCTAGTTCATTATCCTGTTTTGTAAATTCTAAAGAATGCGTCATTGTTACTGGCTCAGAAGTATAAATTGACGTATCAATTTTTGGCATTGCGCTGGTACTTTCCGTTTCAAATACAGTTGTCCCTTCCGGTATTTCAGTGGTTGTTTTTGTAGTTAATATACCGGAAGTATATAAATTGCCTGTGATTATTGGCTTTCTAGTGGTAACTTGAGGTCCTGACGTAAATGGAACATCGTCATATGTGTTATATGGCGTTTGTGTTGTGGTACGTTCAGTAGGAATAAGTAAATCGCTTATTGACGTAAATATATCACGAGTTGTGGTTTCAGTCTCTGCTGATTGACTCTCCTTTGTCGACATAGGAATTTGTAATGTGGTGGTGTCTGTTTCATGTTCTGTTGGAGTTGTATACGCGTTTGTTAAAGTAAACGGGTTAATAGTTGCGGCAGTAGTAGAGCCTAGTAAAGTCATAGTTCGTGTCTCATAAGCAGCGGGTGTTGTAGTTCCATTATCTGTTAAGATTAATTGTAAGTAAATTACAATGCAGCTATAATACAATCAAATATGTATACACGTTAAAGCGAATAAGCTCTGAAATGTAGAAACCAAAACCACACCACCCACATGCCAGTTATCCTTCTTATGTAATAGATCTATAACTAGTTAAAAATTATGTACTCGCCCCAAGTGTACATAATTTAAAATAGGTGGCAGTATTTTATGCCTTCGCGGAGAAAATGCAAAGATAATGTATACAAGTAAAAACATAATCAAGTGTTGCCAGTTTGATTAAAGGAAATGTCAATATACAAATATACAGTTAATATCTTGCTGAAACAGTCAATAATGCATTATGAATGTGATTAAGTTCAACGTTAATTGTTGAGTTATCATGATTCGTGATACTATACCGCTTTTCATGAAATCTGATCCCATTTCTGCGCATTTGGATATTGTGGAACGTGGACAAGGATATACTTTGAATGGTATCAAACAGCAACACAAATAATCCGATTCGGTGTAAATTTTATCGCTTACCTTTGATGCAAGCACCAGTTGTGGGATCACAGGGTACTCCTGGAGGACAGTGTTCACATCCACTTTCTGTTACCGGTTCTTCATCTAAGAAATTCAAAAACAATTAGTAAGAAATTAACAAACTTGAAAGAGAGCAGTTCTTACGTTGAACGCAATTGCAACCATCACAAATTAAGCCAAAAGCACCGCAATCTTCGTGCCGTTGACACTGGCACACTGGAAATTGCAAGCAACAAAAGCAAATGCAAAACATACCACCGGTATCAATTTATTATGACTTACCCTTAACGCATACGGGCTGGTGGTGTTGCACCTGACAAGTCTGATGCAGATCGCATGGATTCGACGCAATACAAGGATTCTGACACGCACCGTTAATACATGCGTGGTTGGTTTGACATTCTTCGTGAGCATGGCAAGCAATATCTAAAGAAAACATGACAAATTATTACAATGAAACGTATGGTGGTTTTATGACTTGAAATTGTTTTATAAATATATACGTACAAGAAGAAGCCAAGCTGAAATATACTTAAATTAAATATGTATATGTTTATAATAAGACATCAAATACAAGTAAATTTGCTATAAGTACCGCCACCTCAACCGAAACCAATCCCTCCTACACCAGACAAGTAAAATCTATGAACAACCACCAAAAGTTATGTACAAAGACAATCAAGAATTGGCATCAGGTTCCTGTTTTGGACCTTAGGTGTAACCTAAGAAGATTACTGCTGTCAGGTTCATGCCTATGCAAACGCAGTGTCCATGTTTCAATAATACTCCTATTTACCTGGGAAAATTTTACAACCCGTTTTGTTTGTCCGGCATTTGCAAATTGCTCTGTGGGAAACGACATCACATTGAATGCCCTCAGGACAAGGTTTGTAATGATCACAAGGATTGACACAGATATTATTAACGCAGGTCAATATATCTGAGCAATCTTTTAATGAGGTACATTGGTTCAAATCAGTGGGTAGTATAGTGACAAGGTTATCAGAAGTGGGTGCGGTACTTGTATCAGGATGGAAAGTCGTTGTTGGGAAGCATTCAACGGACGCATTGCCTTCATATCCGGCCGGACAATTGCAATTCACCGTATGATTTTGTGGCTCGCAATTGGCTGCCTTGCCACAGGCAGTTACACATAGGTCAACGCATAATTCATCTACACATGTCTGCGAATCGCTACAATCTGCATCCGTTTCACATAGCTTTCCACTTTCATTAGCAGCTGCGAATAAAGGTCATCAAATCAAAATTTATACAAAAAAAACAAAAGAGTTAAAAATATATATGCAAATGCAAATTAGTGACTAAGTTTAAAGGTTTTTTATGAAGAAGACTCGAAATGAAAGGGTATGCAATTAACAAAATAATAGTAACATTGTTGCACGCCACTGTGCGTACGGTTTTGCGGTGTTGCTTTACCTTTGATGCATCCATTATTGGGATCGGATACAAATCCATGTGGGCAAAATTTGCAGATTGCTTTATGATCTTCGACATAACAAGGGGTATCGGCCGGGCAGGTAGCACTGGCGCATGGATCTTCGCATTTAAAAGCTTTGCATGCTTGCGTTGGCGCGCAGCCACTATCTCTCAGACATATTGATAACGATGGATTGCAGTCTTTCATGCAAATGCATATGGGCTGATGGTTAAGCACCTCACAAGCTTTATCAGGCGGGCACGGTGATTTGATGCAGGGGCTCTGACAACGGCCATCGATACACGCCGTATTCGAGGTGCATTGATTGTTCTCGCCGCACTCGAGGTTATCAGGCGCGCACGCCAATTCGCCATGCTCATTCACGACAAAGCCATTCTTGCACACGCACGTGGTCTTGTGATTGTGCACCTCGCATTTCTTATTGAAATTACATGTGAATGACGCATTCTTGCATGGATTGTGACACTCGCCCAGGTTGGCATTGCATGCGAGCGTATTTGGGCAGTCCGAATCGGCGCCGCATTGGATATGCTGCGCTGGCCGCGCCTGAGTGTTTTGGCATTTCGGATCCGGATGGCATGCGGTGTTCGCCATGCCCACATGACACTGGGGACACGCGCATCGTGGTCGGTGCAGCACCGTCTTGCAAATGGCATTCAAGCCACATGCGCCGCGCAAACTGCATGGGTCTATGCACTGCGAGTTAATGCACGCCTTCTCATTGGGGCATTCAAGATCACTCTTACACTCCATGTCTATTGGGGGACATCAGGGGACATGAGCAAGAAATAGAGAAGCATTCGTGTAAGAACCGTGAAAGGAAATAATCTCACAATACAAAAACAATAATCAACTGTTCATCACATGCGTTTGCTAGTGACAATAAGATATATAGTAATCCAAACAGAATGTAAAACAAAAGGAATATAAAATATTATAAACAAAACATTACCACAACGTCGAAAAAAAAATAATCGGACAAAGCGGCAGTATGTACAAGCGATATACAACGAGCCCAAATACGGACTAATTACACAGCTAAACATGTGAGAATGCTCCTTTCACAGTTCCCAATCTGACTTGAGGCTCAAATGCATCACGTTGACGCGTGCAGTGCAATTGATCAATCGTCCTGCAGGTGCCAACGTGTTTATGGTTGATTTTACTATAACTAACTGTATATAAGATGCGTTTTATGAAATATGTGGATGTAGGAAAATGTTCATTGCAGATTGGAACCCTGAAGTGTACATTCCACATATTCGATGTTAAATGAGAATTGCATTTAATTTGCATTTAACATCTGCAATATGAAGTTCACGTGTATTCTACAGGACTATAAAATTATGTAGAACATTATGTACATTAATTACAAAATCGGAATTTGTCAAACGTGCATATGAAGTAAAACCCTACTTAATCTGAGAATATCGTGCAAGGAAAATTTTGTACATTTTCACAAGTGGACACCATATTCATATGATAAATATCGAGTTTATGTGTGTTTATGTATGTGTTACCAGTGAAAATTTCAAGGAGCACTTACCACGATTGCAGCTAATTTCAGGACGACCGGATGTACCTGGCAGACATCTGCATACAAAGAACGCATGTTCGCGAATACATTCAGCATTTCTTCCACATCCTTCCGTTCGACAATCAACGACACCGCGTTCCGCCGTACCTATATATGAATCAAATCATTTCAAATCAATTCAGGACTAGCAAAAGTTTGTTATATAGTTCATACATTCAATGGTCGGATCTCCGGAGGGATATTCCAAAGGACAGAAGCATTGCGCCGTCTTTCCATTCACAATGCGACATTGTGCGTTGCTACCACAACGTTTCCGGTTGCAGAGCTTCACCAAATGTCCTTCACACACGCACCCTCGGTATGGATCACCAATACAACCCGAATTGCATGAGCATTCATGCCCACCAACCATTTCCCTGCACCTTGTGTTCTCGCCGCAAGGATTCTTCAGGCATTCCTCATTTCCACCCTGTTTGCACTCAACCACTGCATTGCCAAAGTATCCTGGTGGGCAGGTGCATTGCGCCTTCCTATCAACGACCCTGCACTGAGCGTTCCCACCGCATGCGCTGCTTTCCAAACACGGGTTCTTGCATGTATTCTCACTGCTGCATCGCTTACTACTCTCACAATCATTATCGCTTTCGCAATCATAGCGGGTACAACTCTTCGTCGGTTCACCATGATATCCGTCCGGGCATAAACAAATTGCTCGGTGCTCAGAAACCCTACACAACGAATTCCTTCCGCATGGTTTCGATACAGTGCATGGGTCTTGGCATTGGTTGTTGATGCAAGATTCGGAGTTAGGGCAGTCTGCGTTTGATTTACACCCGATTATACACACGCCGTTTTCGCACACTTGACCTTGTGCGCAAGCACTAAACGCGGTGCATTTCGTGTGACATTTGCCTCGATAGCATGCCTCCCCGCAGGCGCAATTAGCGTCTGAATGACATTGCTTAGTGCAGTAACCACTTGCATCGCATTCACACGAGCCGTCACAGCGAATCGCCGCCTTTGTGCAAGACACTAACGGATTGCCTAAAAAGTTCGATGGACAACTGCATTGTCCGACGTGATTTTGTACGCTACATTGCGCGCAAGCACCGCATGTTAATGTGCCTGCTTTGCAAGGATCTTGACATTTGTTGTTGATACACGCATCATGCTGTGGACATATTGCATCGCTGCGACAACCAATCTCGCATATTCGACTCTCGCAGATTTGATTGCTGGCGCATTTATTATCCGAATTGCAAATCGTCTTGCAAGTGCCCTTCACGCAGCGCTCATCCGATAGGCAGTTTTTGTCGCTGCGACAGATCTGTTCGCAATGGCCTGCGTAACACGCGTGACCACTCAAGCACTCGGTGTCGTACAAGCATGATTTCATTGGATGACGACAGGATTCGAATGGATTTCCCACCAATGGCGGAGCGCAGTTACAAATCTTCTCATGATGGAGTATTGTGCATTGCGCGTTGGTACCGCATGCCGTTGGCGAATCGCAAGGATTAACGCACTTTTCATTAATACACGCTAAATTATCCGGACATCCGGAATCACTGCGGCATCCGGTAAGACAAACGAGCGATTCGCAAATTTCACCAAACTCGCAGTCATCATCGCGTCGGCAGAGCGGTTTGCAAACGCCCGTGTGCAATTCGCACCTTTCGTTACTCAAACAGCCCTCGTCGCTGGAGCAGACTGTTCGGCAGGCATTGTCAATGCATAAGTTTCCGGAAGGACATTGCTTGTTCTCGGTGCACGGAAGTGCTGGGGCACGTACGCAGGCGATTTTCGCGGATGGATTTGGTACGAATCCTTTAACGCATGAACATGACGCTCGATGACTACTGGTGGAACAAATTGCGTTTGGTCCGCAGGGATTTTCCGAGCAGGGTTCGAAACACATGTTATCTCTGCATGCTTCGCTACTGCTGCAATCGTCATTGCTGTGGCATCCAAAATTGCACACATTATTTACGCAAATATGTCCCAAGAAGCAGTCATTATCCACGCGACAAGTCAAAATACAGCTTCCTTTCAGGCACTTTTCATTGGCCGCACAGTCGTTGTCAATTTTACATTCGGGCACGCAAGTGCGATTCGTGCAGATAAAGTTTTCTTGGCAGTCATTGATAGAGAGACATGATGTTGGTACTAGATACAATATCAAATAAGTTACAGAATCTACTAAGGAATAAAAAAAGTTCTGTACTTACATCTTATGCATTCCGTTTCAGGATTTCCGGTAAAATCAGCTGGACATTTGCAACTTTTGACATACTCATCAATAGTACATATGCCATTCATTCCGCAAGCGTTTCGGATATCGCAAGGATTCAAGCATTGTCCTTGCATACATTGTTCATTCAAACTACAGTCTCTATGTGACTGGCAACTCGCTAAAAACATGATAAAATTTAGTACAAAAGTGTTACTTCTATTAATTAGTAATGCACGTACGTTTACATGATTCGCCATAACAATAAGTGTTACTTGGACAATCAGCAGTCGTGTGACACGAGATCGATTTAGGTTTGCATCCAATAGTTAGATCACTAGGATTTCCCTGATACCCTGTCCGACAAGAGCAATGGCCGGTGTGATCAATTGGCACGCATTCCGCATTTGGTCCGCAATGGGTGTGCAAACATGCATCCCTACACTTGTGATTACCATTCGCCCTCTCGCAAAACGCCGCCGATGGACAGTCATTATCAACATCGCACTCAACCGGTGACCTACAGCCCTCATTATAGGGATCGCCCACAGATCCATCTGGGCAAACGCATTTAAAGGATCCTCGCGAATTTTGGCAGTTGGCGCCAGGTCCGCACGGGAAATCAGCACAAAAATCAATCAGATGACAGCCGATATGCGGATTACCAGTAAAACCAGGTTGGCAATAACATGCCTGCTTATGACTTTCCGCCGAACACAGGGCGTTCTTCCCGCAAGGATTATTCACCAAGCACGCAATCTTGCACATATTCTCATCGCACAATTTATCGTTGGAACAGTCGCTACTGCTTTCGCATTCGACTTGAATACATCCGTGTCGTTCGTCGTTTGGATTGCCTCGATATCCCTTTTTGCAAGCGCAAACCGCGCGATGGTTTTTCGAAGAGCATTCTGCATTACGGCCGCAAATAGCGCCTTCGCATGCGTCAAAGCACTCGTTTTGTCCCAGACTATTACGTACGCATCGTTCATTAAAGCCGCAATCTTTATGCACCTGACACTTGAACTCTTGGGTGCAAATGTTGTTTTCGCAGAATTGAAAATCCGGACAGGACGAATTCGATTTGCATGTGGCTTCGCACGTGCCTTGAATGCACAGCTGGTCACCGATGCATTCGCGGTTTGATGTACAAATTGCTAAATTGAATTACGGCGTTGGTCACAGAGTGAAAAAAAGATGTGGGATGTGTTGGAATACTTACAACTGCATACGCCGTTCGTGCATTTGGTACCCGATGGGCATTGATTGTCGGCAGCGCAGTATTGAACCAAAACGCAGCCAAGTTGCGGATCGCCTGTGTATCCCGGCTGGCACGTGCAAACGCTATTGTGATTTACGGTTACGCAATCTGCCTTTTGGCCACAAGCATTCGGCAAACTGCACGGATCGACGCAACGGTCGTTAATGCATGCGCGATGCGGTCCACAATCATTATTGTCTGTGCATTCGATTGGTACACATTCGCGTAATGCATCACCTCGGGATTTAAGTGGGCATTTACAGGTGGATTGATGCCCGACCGGAATGCATTCCGCGTTCTTGCCGCACGTATTTCGCGTTTCGCACGGATTTTTGCAACGATTATCAATACATACGGCGGATGATGGACAATCTGTGTCGGTGAAACAATCACCCGGGTTTCTGCAGCCAGTTGTGAGCGGATCGCCAACTAAGCCTTCCGGGCACGTGCAAGTATACGAGCCTGGCGAATTGTAACACCTTCAACAATAGACATAAATTATAATCCTATTCTCTTTGCAATAAGGATATAAAACTGACTTTGCAGATGCATGGCATGGATTGGACAACTGACACTCATCAATATCAGTGCAGTAATTGTCGTCCAATTGGTAGCCGCTTAAGCACAAACAAGACGCACGATGGTGTTTAACAGCGCATGTTCCTTTCCCACAATCAATTTTATCACAAGGATCTACAAGAACCGCCAATGACAACAAACATCTGGAATACAATACCATTTTTTACTTACTTGAACACTTGTTTGTACTCAGATCGCACAACTTATCTTCAGTGCAATCTACGTCTGATAAACACTCAACCTTAAAGCAGCCAAGTTTGCGATCAAAGGCATCACCCAGGTATCCGGTTGGGCATTCGCAAGTCGATCTGTGATTATTGCTGGAGCATGTAGCTTCCGGTCCGCACCGAATGTCCAAGCACGGATCAACACACTTCCCTGACCGACAAGCCAAATTTTCTGCACAATCCGCATCTCTGTAGCACTGATTCGGTTTACGGCAACCCGGATGGAAGAAAGGATCACCGACCATTCCCTCAGGGCAAGTGCATCTATACGACCCTGGGATATTTGTACATGTAGCAGATTTGTGACATGGTCGTGGTTCACACTCGTCGATATCCAAACATTCTTGTGGTCCTTGAATGAACCCTGCTGCGCACTTGCAGTTGTTATTAAGGCATACTTGAGACTGTTTGCAATCGGAATCGGTTGAACAGCCTGCTTGGCATACGCCTTTCACACAGATTTCACCCTGGAGACAATTCGAGTCGCCGTAACAGACTTTGACGCAGATATTGTTGTAACAGCGTTCTCCCACGGCGCAGAAACTTGTATCACTGCATGGTAGATTGCACATGTTTTCGATGCATTTATGTCCAGGTGGGCACTGACTATTGGATCTGCATGGCGCCGGAACGCGGATGCATCCCAAATCTGGCGTAGGATTTCCTTCAAAACCCGCAGGACAATGGCAGATTGTATCATGATCGACACACGCGCATAACGCGTTCGGCCCGCAGACATTATCACTCAAGCAGGGGTTTTGGCATTTGTTGTTTATACACGCATGATCTGTGGGACAGTCTCTGTTCCCTCTGCATCCCATAATGCACATACCCCCATTGCAGGCTTGGCCAATCGGGCATTGAGTATGCGACGCGCATGGTGTCATACACATCTTTTGTATACACCTCTCTCCAGATGTGCAATCATTGTTATTCCTGCAGACTGATTTGCAAATCCCGTTGAAGCAAATATCGTTTCCGCAATCCAGATCAGTGGAACAATTAGTTGAAGTTCTTATACAACCGTCTTGCAAACCGCTGGAAGACGGAACGAATTTCGCTGGACACGCGCATATAGGTTTTCTGTTAATCACATTACAGACCGAATTTGGCCCGCAATTCATGTTCTCGCATGGATTAATACACCGGCCCAGTTTACAAATGGACTGAATGGGACAGTCGTGATCCCCATTAGGACAATCCCCTTCAGGTCGACAACCTGTCTGGAAAGGATCTCCGATGAACTTTGCAGGACATTTACATATATGTCCCGATTGCGACCCTTCGCAAATCGCGGATGGATGGCAAGGATTCGGTGTGCAAGTATCAAGATGAGCGCATTCAATTTCGGCGGTTGGGTTTGGTTGGAATCCAGGTGGACATTGACATACGGCTTTGTGATTCTCAGCAAAACACACCGAATTAACGCCGCACGAGTCCTCGTTGCAAACATCGTAACAGGTGTGCGTCAGGCGATTGCATACCTGCGTTGGCAGGCAGTCGACGTTATAGATGCAAGGAACGGATTTGCAACCGTTG
The DNA here is from genome assembly GCA_030264135.1 of Myllaena sp. GC000078. Classification (NCBI taxonomy): domain Eukaryota; kingdom Metazoa; phylum Arthropoda; class Insecta; order Coleoptera; family Staphylinidae; genus Myllaena; species Myllaena sp. GC000078. The sequence continues at coordinate 2,640 of JARJDR010016604.1, read as the reverse complement.
ACTAAGTCAGTAGGATCACCGGCGTACGGTCCAGGCGGGCAACTGCATTGTGCGACGTGATTATTAACAATGCATACGGCATGCGGACCGCAAGTAACGTAGTCGCATGCTGGTCGACATGTAAGGACGGCATTAATTTTCTTGCACGTTTCGGATTCCGTGCATTGCGCGTCCGAGACGCACTGGTTCTGCAGTATCGGCCGGCAGCCGTTGCGATCGTTCGGATTGCCCGTGAAGCCATCAAGGCATTGACAGCTGCCCGCGTGATCGGCGGCAACGCAAACGGCGTTCGCTGGGCACGTGTATTGCGAGCACACCGACGCACATCTCAGTACGCCCAACGCGTCCGCTTGACACGCCGCCGTTTGTCTGCAGTCGGCGTCGACGGCGCAATCCGGCACCGACGGTTTTTCGCACAGCGACGTAACGGGATTCCACTGATATTCCGATTTACATACACAATTTGGCTGATTGGATCTATCTAATTGGCAAACCTCGTGCAGTCCGCAGGCAACTGATTTGCATGGGTTAATACACTTTTGAATACCGTTTCCGTCGACGCCGCAAATCGTTCCCTTCTTACAATCATCATCACGCTCGCATTCTCGCATATTTACCCGCTCTTCCGGCTGGCAACCTATGGTTAGGTCGCCGGGATTGCCATAATATCCGGAGGCGCATATGCACGATGATCGATGATTAGCGCCGACACAAAGCGCGTTCGGGCCGCACTGGATCTTGCTGCAGGCGTCTACGCATTTTCGCAGTCCCTTGCCGAGTTGGAAACATATCTCCGTATCTTTGCATTCCGCATCATTATTGCATTGACCTTTCAGGTTGCATCCGCTGCGCAGGTCGCGCGGATTTCCCACATAACCGGCCGGACACACGCATTTCCCCGCATCGCAAGCAGCGCGCGGCCCGCAGCGCACGTTTTCACAGAGGTTTTTGCAGCGACCGTGTTCGCACGAGAATCCGGCTGGACAGGCAATGGCGCTGTTGCACGTGCAGGAGTACGCATCCTGACACACCCCACCGCCTTGCACGCGCGAGCACATAACAAACGGATTTCCGGCAAAGCCATCCTTACAACGACAGTCATAACTACCGGGCGTGTTAATGCACACGGCACTTTCACCGCACGCATTATTGCTACACTCGTCCAGATCGCGACATCCGACGTATGGATTGCCGCCGAAACCGGCCGGACACACGCATTCGACTGCATTGTAAAGTTCTCGACATTCGGCGCTGTCACCGCACTGCGTAGTCTTGCACGTTTTCTTCTCGAAGCGATTGCACTCTTCGTACGGATTACCACTCATCCCAGCATTACACACACACTGATTCACAATGCCGTATTCACAATGCGCGTTCCTCCCGCAGCCAGGACTACATGCTGGCGCAGAGATTGCTGTGAATTGCAAAAGAACACGTTTACAACCAGCACCATTTGGAGAGTCAACGGATTGTACTTACGAGGCATGCATATTAAATCCGGATTGCCGATGAACAAATCATCGCAGACGCATTTATTCGATGATTTATCGCAATGCGCACCAACGCCGCAGACGACTCCTTCGCAGCGCTCCTTGCAGCGGCCGCCAATGCAGATTTGAGGATCTTGACACGGTTTCCGCGTGGAGCATACATCGGTGGTGCATTGACCGCCCGCAAACGGATTGCCGGCGAATCCATCCAGACACTTGCACGTAGGTCCGCCGTTTGTAACAATACATTGCGCACCCTGTCCGCACACGTACCCATCGCACAGGGAAACACAATCACCACGCTTGTTCTCCTTATACCCCACCGAACACCTACACCACGCGGCATGATTATCAGGTTCGCAATACGCATGCGGTCCGCATAACAATCCTCCGCAAGGACTCACGCAACTTCCGTCCACGCACGCCAAAGTATTCGCACAGTCCTCGCTCGAAGCGCACTCCGATTTCAGCGTACCGGGCGTTTCCAAAATGCAGCCGGATTTGTAAGGATCACCCGTCATGCCCTTCGGGCACACGCACTGATACCCGCCCTTCTCGTTCAGGCAGTGCGCACCGTACGCGCACGGTGCATCCACGCATTCATCAATATCGGTGCACCCTTGCAGCGGGTCGCCCTTGAAACCCACCTCGCACATGCAACGCGGTGGATCACTCGGCGTGCACTTGGCGTTGATACCACAAGGAAAACGTTCGCAAGGATTCTTGCACTTGTTGTCGTCATCCGGATCGGAGAAAAATGGCGGCGGGCAGATGCATTCGCCGGGTTGCACGCACTTTTCGTTTGCCGAGCACTCGTTATCACTAATACAGCGTTTTTGCGCGGGCGCACAGAGACCATTGTAAGGATCACCGCTGTAGCCGGTCGGACAACGGCATTCGAACGTGCCATGCGTGTTAAGACACTCTGCACCATACCCGCACACACGACCCTCTTTGCATTCGTTCACATCCTCGCACGTGCCGTCGTTCATCGTCCTGAAGCCCTTGGGACACGCACAGTAACTCACACCGCCTGTGATCGTGATGCACTCGGCGCCTGTTGGGCATTTCTCCTTTTTGGAGCAGCCGGCCAGCACACAGTTACCATCCAGCAATTTGTAAGGTGGTTGACATCTGCAGTCCGGAGAAT
>JARJDR010016598.1:0-12017 GCA_030264135.1 Myllaena sp. GC000078 | reverse complement strand
GCGTACCTAGCGTAGCGTAGTCGGTGCACGGAAAGCGTATGGGAGACAAAAGGTGCCGAGGTCAAACGCACCAGCTGTTCCCCGCGCCTGGTTCAGCTGATCTTTGTTGTTGCGAGTGGTGTGTCCCTGTCCCATTCTCACGCTTTGCTGCTGTGGCGCTTTGCTGTACAGGCTGCTGCGCACCACACAAAGCAGAAGCGCATTGCACGTATTAACTCGCGACGCGCTCCTCGCCATACCCTTTCGCCATTCGCATCGCCTACAAGCATCGCTCACGTCGCGATGCATTCGATATGCATTCGTTATCGTTCGTCGTCGCGCTGATACACGCGATGCGCCATTTATAGCCCACTTGCGTTGTTCGCCTTTTTGGTGGTCCTCCGGGCGGGCGGCCCGCCTTTGACCCTTTCGACGATCGGATCAGGCGTATTGGATGCGAGATACCCCCGTCCTCTCGGGCGCGCTCTCCACGGGAGTGGTGTCCGTGTGACGTAATAAACGATTTGTTGTCCTCGCCAAATCTCTCGTCTCCGTGCGTGCCGTGCGTGTGAACGAAACTCGAAAACAAACCAAAAAAATAAATAATACAACGCGTATATGTGTTCGCACGCGGTGAGTGCGCCGAGTGCATTTCAAAAATAATTCTGGCCTCTGCTGGTTTCTACGAGGGGGGCGAAGGTGGTTCTCCGCCTCGCAAGAAGTCCCGCATAGACAATTGCAGCGGCGGTGGTAGCGAGACCGCCCCAGCGCTGCAGCTGCGCGAACAATTGTCGGGTGCTGCTGCTACCACCACCACCACCAGCATTACCTCCTCGACGACGACGACGACCAGCACGATGACGAGCAACGGGTGCGTGCAAAACGGTGCGGCCGCCAGCAATGGCGCGTCGGAAAACGGCCACCGCCATGAGTCGGGCGAGAAGAGCAGCAGCAGTGCGTCGTCGTCGAACAGCGGCAGTGCGCTCACGCTCAGCCAGGTGAACCAGGATATCATCCGACTGATAGGGCAATACTTGAAGAATGAGGGTCTCAGGTAAGAGTCGTTTTGGGTGCCGTAGGGTCGTTGCGGATGACGAATGTGATGTGTGCACACAGTCGCACTGCTGATTCGCTGATGGCGGAATCCGGATGTCGCCTGGATCATCCGGCCGCCGCCGAGTTCCGCAGACACATCATGGACGGTGATTGGAGCAAGGCCGACCATGACTTGCAGGAGCTGAAAGGCCTGCTGGGCCAATCACACAGCCTTGTTGTATGTACTATTCTTTTGTTTCCTCTCCCGTCTAAAATTAGCCTCGCATGCCTCGCATTTGCTTGTTGGATGCTTGTGTGACTGATTTTGTGTGTGTTCTGGATAGGAAATGAAATTCTTGCTCCTGGAGCAGAAGTACCTCGAGTACTTGGAGGACGGGCGCGTGCTGGACGCACTGCACGTGCTCCGCAACGAACTGACGCCCCTGCAGCACAACACCGCACGTGTTCATCAACTATCCAGTTTCATGATGTGTTCCAGCACCGAAGAGCTATTAGCGCGCACCAATTGGTAGGTTTCTTACTAGTCCTCTTGGAATCTAGTTTCTTCAATTATTGTGCGTGCGGGCAGGGAGGGCAAGGGCGATAAATCGCGTAGCACCCTCATGGATAAACTGCAAACGTATCTGCCGGCGAACATAATGCTGCCGCCGTCGCGGCTGCACGTACTGCTCAATCAAGCGCTCGAACTGCAAACGCTGCGCTGCCAGCACCACAACACGTCGCACGGGCTGGCGCTCGATAACAGCACGCTGCTGGTGGATCACACGTGCTCAAAGGACGCGTTCCCCACGCACACCGTGCAGGTGCTCAACGACCACTGCGACGAGGTGTGGTTCTGCCAGTTCTCGCCCGACGGCAAGCTGCTCGCCTCCGGCTCCAAGGACACCAACGTGTTCGTGTGGATGGTGCATCCGGACACGTGCACACTCTCGCTGAAGACGACGCTCGACGGCCACACCTACGGTACGTCGCGGGGCGATTGCGAGGTGATTGATTGTTCATCGATTGTTTTAGGCGTGGCGTTCTTGTCGTGGTCGCCCGACTCGAAATACCTGCTCGTCTGCGGCTCGGAGGAGAGTCCCGACGTGTGGCTGTGGAACATGGAGAGCGAGAAGTGTCTGAAGGTGACGCAGTCGCAGGAGGACGTCCTTACGTGCTGCGCGTGGCACAAGGATTCCAATAAGTTTGTGGTAAATCCCTCTCTTGCGGCAGGAGGCGGTAGGGTAACTATTAAATCTCTCTGGGGTGGTGGTTGTTGTAGGTGGGTGGCATTCGTGGTCATTTTTACCAATGCGATCTCGAGGGCAACGTGCTGGACACGATGGAGTGCGTGCGCGTCAACGGGCTCTGGTGCCGGAGCGACGGGCGCGGCGTGCTCGCCTCGGACACGCATCATCGAATTAGAAGTTACGTATTAGAGGAGCCGAGCGATCAACACATGTTAGTAGTTGCTTTCGTTGCTTTCGTTTACCGCATGCGCATCATTCGAATAACTCCATACAAAATCCATTCAAATTAATACACATCCATGTGCTGCTGCTGTGCAAAGTCGGCATGATTTAATTCGCCCACCCCTCCCCTTGTTGTTTGTCTAGTTTGCAAGAGGACCATCCGATAATGACGTTCACCGTCGACAAGCACGATCGACTCGCGCTGGTCAACGTTGCCACGCAGGGCGTGCATCTGTGGGATCTGAAAGACAAATGCCTCGTGCGCCGCTTCCAAGGCGTCACGCAAGGCCATTTCACCATCTACTCCACGTTTGGCGGCGCCAATCAGGACTTCATCGCTAGCGGCAGCGAAGATAGTCAAGTAAGTGGGGGTTTCGTGTGCGTATTTTGGATGCTGAGTGTGGTTTGACGGTGCAGGTGTACATATGGCACGTGAGGAATGAGCTGCCGCTGGCGACGCTCGCCGGCCACTCGCGCACCGTGAACTGCGTCGCCTGGAACCCGGTGCATCCGCACATGCTGGTTTCGGTGTCCGACGATTGCACGATACGCGTATGGGGCCCGAAGGAGTACGTGTCCAAGTCACCATCAGGTAATAACGTTGTTCAGGTTCACACACCCTCCTCCTCGGTATACCGTGGGAACGCGCCCGAGCGCAAGCGGCCGAAACGGCGGCGCGGCAATCGACGGCCGTTGTCATGATACGTTCGGATCTATTACTATAACAGTTATACGTATATACAATGCGATTAACTTCCCTCTTCACCAACTCTCCACTCAACAACCAACCAACCAACAACAACAAAAAGTAATTGATATAAATATTAGATATCTATCTGATAAGTTTCGACACATTGTGATACAGCCGAGAGCGAGATTTTGGTGAAGGAAGGCGAAAGCGAAGTCGAGCAATTGATTGCAAACAGATGATGGGCAACCGATTTGAATTTGGGTGACATATAATGAATTATTTTTAGCATTACCAAGACGATTAACGAGCATACGGACCGAGACACGGAAATTTTATAATGTGCGATAGAGAAAAAAAAAGATGATTAATGACGAAGATGCTTATTGATTCGACACACGATACATGCACACACACGTTCACGCATTACCCAAAATCCATACACTTTTTACATATTTACGATTTATGTAGAGTTTAACAAAAGAGAAAACAATGTTGTACCACCTATGTTCTCTGATGTAATTATTTTGTAACTCGACTACTACTACTACTACTTATACTACTGCTACTTACACAATCTGTATGTACTTCCGACATGCATAACACACCGAAAGCTAGACCAAATGCCGTTCTGTTTCCAGTGTCGTCGTCGTCGAGCAGCAATTCATCGAATAACGACAATTCGAATTGGAACGAAATGTTATCGTAGTGCGATACCGAGCGAGAGCGATTAAGCGTGTGTTTCTGCGCGCAGAACCGATAACTGATCACTGACATACATATATAAAACTCTTAAAGACTGAAACAAACGAAAAACAAACAGAAAGTAACGATCGCGCGCGTTTGTTCACAAGTGGTAAGGATTGAAACCGAATCAGGATCAATGGCACATGCATAAGTACTAAAAATACACACAAATTGGGAATAAAATAGGCTTCGGCGCAAGACATATACCATTTCAGACTTATTACACGACCACACCAATTCTATTGCATTTCTGGTATTGTTGCGCGTTTTGTTTTGTTTTGGGAAGAAGTAGCATCAAGTCGAATTGCTCTTGGTGTGGATGATTTCAACAATACCATTGATGTAATAATTAACTTTCTCGAATACCAGCACCAACCTCTCATCCGACCGCATGCGAATGCAGGAAAGAATTACACAAAGCATAGGTTTAGAGACATGGATTATCACTTAAGTTTTGAGATGCAAGCGCGTTGTTCAGTTCAACTGTGTGTGTGTGTAGCTTTAACGAAATCTACGATTTAAGTGAGAAAAAAGCGCGGGGGCGCGTGAAATAAATTGTAAGGGACTAAAAAATCTATTCGTAATAATTACGTCGCAATACATAGGGGATTTCAACTAAGGAAAAAAACTCTAAATGTTCTTGTACCGCTATATAAAAACTACTATATAGAGTTATTGTTTTTCCTCTTGTTTTCGAAATGTCACTCATTTTTCTTTGCATTCGTGTTATTTGTTTTCATAATCTCGAAGCGAATATGTGTATGTATTCATTCGTATCTATATCTATCTGTTAAGTGATTATTTAACATATATGCATCTTTCATGATGAGTATCAATTGCAATTTACATAACTTAACGTATTGATCTAAGTATAATTATATAAATATTTACGATGCAAGAATATATATCGGTACATATAATTAATATTTTTAATATTTAAATGAAGAGGAAGAGATGTGGAAATAAATGATACACGTATGCTGGTTAGATAAGTATTCTCAGGTCAAAATATAGGAATGTGTTATATGAACTGAAACTTGTGTCGTTTTGTACGCGTATTCGTTCGTTCTATCGATTTACAGAGAGTTAAGATGCAATATGGACAGGTAGGTATTATTGTATGCACCAACTTAATCTTCAATAATATATTTTCATTTCTTAACTTAAAAAATCTATTCGAATATATGTTTTAAGGCAGATGTGAGAAACTAACCAAATCTTTAATGATTTTGTACGAAACAATTATTAATTGTTTTTAGAGCGTCGTCATTCTTAACCTGTTCGGGATTAATATGAACTGCGAAGCGAATTTCTTTCGTACATAATGGCACCTGTACCCGATTTGGTGCCAATATTTGATATTTTTGTCATTTCGCTTCCAGTTTCAGCGTAATTAATGAACCCACAAGTAGACTTAACTACATATCAGCGTCAACATCTATTATTTCCATTCTGAAAGAAATTGAATCACATCAAACTTTCCAAACAAAGCGCCCATGCAAACCTGTCATCCGGTGGACTATGATTATCATTGCCTGATGAACTTGCCAAAGCATGTGGATTTGGACTAAAAAAAAGAAAAAGAAAGATTTATAAAAACAGGTGAGATAGATTTGAAATAAAATAACATACCAGTAGGAGTGTAACCAGTTTATCATTTGCGTGGTTTTTTCAATACATATCGCATCTGCATGTGCTCAAATTTAGTTAAAAATTACTCAACCGACTGAAAGTGGTCACTCACCGATTGCCGTTAATAAATCTTTGGTTGGCAACGAGCCATACTTCACGTAAATGTTTTTTCCGTTATTTACAAGATCGGAGGGAAGAAAATGATCGGAACAAATATACGCGTCGTTTTGCGACAACATTTCCTCGGAGATCAATAAAACTTTCGCCCATGCTTTGAGATATTCGCTTGGTGGTCTAAAAAAGACTGCAAGTCAAACAAACTTATAAATCAAAAAAATACACTTACTTATGATACGATACAGTCCGGTTCGAAGTGGAACTTTTACAACGTGGGAGAATACAATGTTTTTCTGATGTTTCCAATCTATATTTAGAGCAAAATCATTACAAATGCTTTTAATTGATTTGAGTTTATTACCTCTTTTGTGAGTTTATGAAATCACCGATCATATCCCGTCGATCTATGGCAGTCTGCTGAATATATTCCTCCACTTCTTGTGTCACCCCCATCTCCAAGGTTTCACAAGCATCCAGTTCGACTTCATCTCGCATCAAGATGCATATATTGTGCAGCACACAGCAGGCCATCACGTATTCCGAAACGAATTCCATGGTCCACATTCGCAACTTCATGCTTAAACTCTTCCAACGCGCTTTCAACAAGCACAATGCTTGTTTGATCGTCATCATCGCTGCTGCATGGCAAGCATTATAATTCTCCTGCGCATCATTCAACACGTACTTGTCATCATAGGGTGTTAACAAACGCGGATGCAGGGTATAAACATCGTCACCAATAATATGCGTGTCGTTAGGGAAATACCGATCATCATCCAAATACCCGCCCAGAGCGGAATCGCGCAGCACATGGTGCACATCAGACGACCCGAAATGGCCCACGCTGCAATGCGTAAACACAAATCGCGAGTCGCACGCAGCCTAGAACAATACGCATGCAAGTTACAATGAGTGCAAGGCAAGCAGGTGGAGTGTTGAACTACTTGCAAATGGATGGAGTGATTGCCGTAGTGATCACGGCACAGATCCGAAAGCTTTGGCGACGCGACCACGGCGATATGCGCGTCCGCCAGCGCGCCAATGGTTGCCGGAAAGCCGCTGGAATGCACGAAACCGTTTGCAATCTCGTCGGCTGCGTCCGGCTGCCACGGCCAGACGATATAATCACCGGCGATATCATTGAGATTGCTCGACACGATGTGCACGATCGACAAGGCATGCGAATGCGATACACCGAAGCGGTCGGCGACCTGCGCCACCGATTCGGTGGTGGCATATTGCCACAGCGCAAGCAGCAATTGCTTGTCGGCGGACATCATCAGCTCGCCCTCTGCGCTGCAATCACGCTCAAGCGATTTGCCGATTTGGTCGAGCAGAAACTCAAAGGTATCGGGTGTTATCCTTCAATATACATATGAAATGTCCCATTGTCAGCAAGATTCGAGTGAAGATATGTATCGAGCTTATACCTGAAGTGTACTTTGAATTGCGCGGCATCGAAATGCGGTGATAGGGTAAATGAGTTGTATTTCTCCACAACCATATCATCATCACTGTCAGTCTCAGTCTCAAGAGGGACATCCCCGTTGGATGCGGTCATTTGAAGTCCAAGTATTCGGTAGCTTTTATCCTGTGCTTTGTTTCCTTGGTTCGTTGTGGATAGCGGTGATGCTTGCTGATTTGCATCATATTTAAGCAAATGATTGCAATAGTTATTGTAGGGATAATCCTGCGGTGTGGACACCATCTGCGTGGTGCTTACATGTACGATCTCATTCTGGAGATTGCTCATGGTTAATTGTAATTTACGATTTTGAATATCGCCAAATTGCACTTTTTAGTTTAAATCTAGCGAGCAAACAACAAGAACTATATAGAAGAGGTTATGTGTAGAGTGGTAGTTCGCATTCTTTCCGAATATGCGGTGTTGATTTGATACTGCTTTGCTGTTGATGCTATTACAAACTTTTGAAACAATAAACAGACAATTCACCTCTACTACCATTTCATCACATAAAAACCAAACTAAAACCAAAGTTATTCAAAGACCATAAAGCGGTGAATGAATGTTCGAATCTCGGATTTACGAAAAAAAGGACAAATATGTATAAAACGGGAAGAAATGCAGGAAGTCACTTTTCAAATGAGGAGAGATGTTAAAAAAGTGCCATCTTCTCGACATAAAGGCGCTCGAGTTTTAAATTTTTACATAAGTATATGAAAAGTACGTACGACATCTCAAAAATGTTCTTTGTAAGTTTCATATTAATCGAACGAAAATGGATGAACATATAGCGCGTTTTTTTGTTGTCAAAAGCTCCGTGCGGTGGTCAATATATCTCGAGAACCGATAAAGCAATAGACTTAAATTATTTTGATACTTATTCTGTGTAAAAAAGGCTCCGCCGTGAACGAAAGATTTTTTGTTTTAATAAAAACGCCTTGTTTTATTGAAGAAATATGACAAAATAAGCCGTAACATCGTCACGTTTTTCGATTAAACGGCCACCATTTTCTCAAAAATTATTTTTCCAATAAATCCTTCACGGTTGAGTCCTTTTTACACCGAATAAGTACCAAAAAAGTTTAGGTCAATTGCATTAATGGTTTTCGATATGGAATGAAAATATAAAATTACGCGATTTTATGTTCAAACTTAGCAAGTTTTGGCAATGATTGGCATTCAAATATATCACTTATCGCATTTAAATAAAATGCGCTTTGCAGTTATTTTTGGGCGCAAGAATGAGATTAGCCGTTTCGCGATTATGAATCTCAGGAAGTTCGGTTGGAGTCCGTATCATTTGCGGAAACCGAAATACATAAATAGATGACCGTCAGAAGCGGCGACTGGTCAAACTCTGATAACGAAGTAACGATGGAAGGGTTGATCCTCTCAAAGTTGATAAAGCTCACCAATTCATGGTACTATGCACTCTGTGTAGACTCGGTGGCAAGTGCATCCAAGCAGTCGCAATATCTTCATCATTGACTACTCATTGTCAGTGAACTACATACGAGTACATTAAAGCAACCTTCACCAACCCTTAACAAGTGCCAGCGGCTACAACGGCAACGCCATGATCGCTGCACTTCTGATCATCCTTGGAAACTCCATATTGTTTGGTGCGTATGATTTTCTATGATTGTATATGTAGTCGTGCTTGTAGTTTCTGTCGTCTCGACTGCAATTGTATATCTTCAGCAGGATATTGGACTTGAAAGTGATTAGGGTGGGATTGAGTGGGGGCTCGAAGGACCTTCAAGTTGACGGATTGTGGGTTTCTTTTTGCCAAATTTAGTCAGGAGTTCTTCCTGATGCCTGATTTTAGGCGTAGCGTTTACATAAGACTTGCCAAGCCGCTTACCTTTTGTTCACATATTTCGCAGTTAACAAACGAGTATAATTTTTATTGCAGGCGATGCACTCCGTCTGACGAACCTGAGCGCCCCGCTGGTGGCTGATATGCGCGGCACTATGGATCTGGATTGTCACTTCGATATGGGCGGTGCGGTGCTAGATGCAGTTAAGTAGTACAAAGACGATCAGGAGTTTTTCAGGTTGGTCAGCAATTTTTTTATTTCTTAATTGCGTACGAGTTTAATTGGGCATATGTCCTCTCTCAAATTAGTATTGGCAGAAATGAAGTACATATAACTAAACTAATCCTTTATTTTCAACAATTATCATTTGTTGGTGTTCCCAAATGTATCTATGTACTTATGTGTATGTATGTATGTAGGTATGTAGGTATTTGTCTCATTCAAAATACGAGTAAGTACGTTTCTCAGGGAACGCTTCGTGAGTAAATTAATTTTTCCAAGTAAACCCTAATTTTCTCAGCGATTATAATAACTCCAACATTTTCTACTACGCATTTGGAAGCAAATTGTAATTTTCGATATATTAATTCATTCGGTATTTTACAAGAAATGTTTACATATGTAATACCATCTCCTCAAGAAACTAACTATGCAACGCTAGATAAGCTACCTTACCAACCCCTATTTGTGGAGGTCAGATTATACTCGGGTAAGGGCGGTCGACGGCCTGTGCGGAGTCATTTCGCCAACTGAAAATGGCAACTGCAGTAACCCTTGGTATGCATTGGACGAATGCATGGAAGGCATATCTGTACAGCGTTTACGCTCTCCCATTAACCAGCGGGTGGGTGACTCCGTGTGCACCGTTGTATAGACTATCGATCTTCCATTCTTTTTTCATCATATGATTTTATAGAAACATTTTTTTTAATGACGACAGAGACGAAAATTTTATGTCCGTAAATTAAGGTCTCCAACGAGTTGCCGTCGCAACAGAACGAGCTAGCTTAAACCTGACAAGAGCATCCTTATCTTATTGTTAGTTGCCCCCACAACCCACAACTATTTTGACTAATTTTCACGTCTCTGCGATGCGAGTCTTGGCGTGGCAGCCAATAACGACGGAACGGAAAATTGAGGCGTAAATCGCATTTTGTTATCAGATTTCTATGATTTATGAGAACAAGATTTATTGAAATCCTTCTCCAATTGACTGATGTGTATGGAGAAATGCACAAATGTGCACGACTGGACGACGCGACGTATGACAGTTTCAAACGAGATAGTGACAAAAGTTGAGGAATTTTTTTCTGCAAATTTCTAAAATTTTGATGGCCATTTTGCAATTTATTGCGCGTATGAAAGAGCTTTCGTAGCGTCTCCAGAAATGCATTGATAGTGATGGGGGCTACGTGGAAAATAGCTAAAAGTGAAAAATCTGCAATTATTTTTATGATGAATTTATATTTACTATGGTGTATGAAAAAGCATGGGAGGCCATAAATTACGAATACGCCTAATATATTCATTCCTATATGCGCCTGTACAGATACGTGCCAAAGCAAATGCCGGACAGAGTGTCGACCAAAGTGCCTGGCGTCCATCTGGAGCAAACACACATAAATTGCGGCAAGGATCACTGTCGCTTGCGGTTGCGCTGTCTTACGCGCAATCAAACCGGCGGCTACTACACCTGTGAGATCTCCAGCGTGACGCCCAATCGAATAGCCTCTGAGACGCAGCCCGTCACGGTGGCAGGCAAGTTCCGAATTCAAGCAACATATGCGCGATTTTCATATCTTTCCCTATCTTTCCGTGCAATATGCAGCATTGCCGCGAAAAATGCCGCTCATTGAAGGACCGGCGAACAGGCCGTATTCTGAGGGAGACACCATTGACGCGAAATGCACATCCGACATGGCTGACCCGGTGCCGGACCTCTCCTGGTACATTAATGGCCAAAAGGTGGGTGGTACGCTCTGGATTTACTGTCTACCAACTATATTAATATCGTATGGTTGACGGTCTGTTTAAATTTATTAATTTCTATGGCCATTAAAACCGAATCTAATTGGTGTACCTGCTATATAGGTGCAGTCGCAGTATATCAGCGCGAATACGACTTCGCAGCCCGATAAGCAAGGATTAAAGTCGCGGTCTGTAACGTTGCGCCACCCAGTGGACCACCAGCTCTCGTTGTCCAACACCATCGAATTGAAATGCGTCGCAATGCAGTTCAACATTCCGCATCCGCCGCAGACGACCAGCAAGGTGATCAACACGCGCACGCCACCCACGCCACCCACACCGCCCACACCGCGCACGATGCGCACGTCGACTAGGCGTCCCGCGCCGCCGGCGCCGCCTAAGCCGCGCCCGTCTGGAAGTTGCATGCACCATGTCTCCATTATGGCACTCATTCCGCTCATTCTCGCCGGTCTTTTCATGGCGAGATAAACTTTTATGCGCCTATCGTTTTTCTCTCGCTTCCCTGCTGTTGTTGCATTTTTTGAATATTACTTGCCATAAACAATACTAAAGCTACTTTTTAAAAACAGGGATGATAGTCATAGCTTTTCAGCAAATGTAGTAATCTGATATGTAATAGTGACGAGGGCAAATCTATCTTTAAGTAATTTAAAAAAAAAAAGTCTTAACACACATGCGTGTTACTTGTGATAAATATGAATTTATAATTAATATAGTGATTGATTGAATCTAATAATAAGTACCTGTTCACACCATACTTGTGTTTTTGTAAGACGAGTAAGAATAGTAATAACACCTCAATGGGTCTGAAATATTAACAGAAGTACGACCGACTCCCAACTGCAGACAGCAGATACAGAAGAACCGAAATACGTAGAAGTCGTTAACATTGAAAAAGTCTTCGCAACGAATTGCTAAAATAGTATTTTTCGAAAGAGCTGTCCCATGTGGTACAGTCGCGTCGGAAAAACCACGTAAAGTTTTATTAACAACGCGAGTTTTTCAGCAAGTCCGAACGAGGATCTTATGATAAAATTTTAATTTCTGTCTTTTCAAGAAAGCATCTAATGTAC
>JARJDR010016589.1:0-25366 GCA_030264135.1 Myllaena sp. GC000078 | reverse complement strand
TCACAAGTTAACGGTTTAGGCGCTCATGCTGAGAAGTCATACATGCGCGATGGTTGTTAAATGCTCTCTTAACCGATTTGATGATAGTTTCGTTGGTCGGTATTTTCGCTCGGCATTTTCAGCAGGATGAAATTGTAACTCGCTCATTTTTACGTATTGCTGGAATGTTTGAAGTTAAATCGAGGAAGGACGACTGGGACTGACGACTGTGATGATTACTTGTGTGGATGAGCGATAATTCGCTGACTTCGGTCTCGTGTTTTCCAACATTTCTGTGCTTATCGTAGCGGCCAGTTCCAGGAAAACGAATAAACTGACTGTGATTTACATCATGTCGTGACCTAGTTCACATTCAACATCTCCAGACGTGCAACTACATTTCCGCGTTAAATACTACTTTGGTATCTCTTATCAGCACACGTTTTGGTTATCTCATCAGATCGATATCGATCATGTTTTTCTTGTCTGTTACCTACTAACACAAAACTAAACCATTACATTTCATTGGCCTTAAGTCACTGATTGTTTATTATACGAACGCATTTCTGGTTGCCAACACTTAAGTACTAACTAGTAATTAACAATAACTGGTTACGCGTTGGGTGGCGGTAATCACCGGACGCAAAAGCGTCCATGCTGTACCAAAAATAATAGCTATATAACAAACAACCAGGGTAGCCTCACTCCCATTCGTTTTTCGCACAAACCACGCCGTGTACAAGCCGAGAATCATTGCGGCCGTGCCAAGGATAATGCCCACAATGCCGCAGAACGCGTGCAGGAGTTTATTGATCTTCGCCGGGATGATGTTCCGCAACTCGGAGCTAAACAACGCGGTGATTCCCGTGAACAGTGTGGGGAATGCGATAATTGCGGTGGCAATCAGTCCGATTAGGCTGTGATCCGTGGCGAAATGCGGTAGTTTGATGTTGTCTTTGAAGACAACGCCGATGGCGAAGCCGGCGAGGGAGAAAGCAATGGCGCCGGTTTGCAGCAGCCAATGGGCACGCACACGCCACTTGTAGGTGATGCGATTCGCGAAGATGTTTTCCTTGACGAGCATCAGGACGGCTTCATACATTAGTAACATCCACTGAAATAGGGAAAGTTAATTACATAACTTCAATTGGTTGGTTTCTTTGGTTGGTTTCTTTAGTTGGTTGGTTGGTTGGTTGGTATAATTACCCCGATAGTGTAAAGCAGTGGATGCCAATTGAGAAAGGCAAAGTCGCCTTCAAGTGATAAGTAGATCAAGTAGACGGAAACGCCCACAATGCAGACATGCGCAAAGGTGGTAATATGCTCGTAGATATGACTCCATAAAGGAATCGGATGCGACGGTTTGCTCTTGTAGCCGGCGAGCGGGTTCGGGGATTTCATCCATTCTACACTACTCAAACTCGTATTACTGCTGCGCGTGAGCGAGAATTGCGACATTTTGCACGGAATGAACTTAAGAAGACTCTGGTGTGTCCTTTTATATCCATCGGTTATCAATTGTAAATGATTTATGTACAATCCTTTATTTGCTGATTTGTCCCACCAAGCAGGAAATCGTAATCATCAAATCATCATCAAATATGTTACATTATACCTATGACTTAATTTATGGAAGGTATACAATGAATAGATCGCGCGAGTGTTTCGGGGCGTATTCTAATCTAAGCATTTGAGCCAATCGTAAACTTAATAATTATCATAAACACGGTGATCGAAGATTTTTGTTAATCGATAATAACACAGTCGCACAGGCTTTCCAGGGTTTCCTTTCGCGTTCGTCGCCGAAAAAAATGATTAATCATAATAATTTGGCAATTATTAGCAATTAGATTAAGGTTCATCAATGACCTGCGCCCAGGGATGATCAATCCGGCCATATTGGATACCAGTCAACGTTTCACTAATCCGCCGGTACAACGGCCGCTCGTGTTCAATGGTAGGAACATGGATCTCAGTATCCATGTATTCCACCGACGCCACAGGACTGACTACGCACGCCGTGCCCGATCCAAACATTTCCAACAGCTGCCAAAGTTATTCCAAAGTTTCAAAATTATAACCTCTCTAATTCAATTTGGAGATGACGGTTATCTTACCCTTTCTTCCTTCTGCAACTTGAGAATATCACTCATAGTGATGACGCGCTCTTCAATCTCAAAATCGTTCCATTCACGCGCCAGCTGCAGAATGGAGGAGCGCGTTACCCCAGGAAGAATGAGCCCGTCCAACGGGGGCGTCGCCAAAACCCGCTCTAAACCAATCAGTGCTTAATTATTCGGTAAAATTGCAACTCAGGGCGACATACTGCCACGCTCATTGACATAGAAGACAAAGATATTCATGGTGCCCACTTCAGTCAGCTGGTGGTCATCTCCGTAGAGCCAAAGCACCTGCTGTTTGCCGCGCAGAATCGCCTGGTTCTGCACGCGGATTGTGGGGCCATAGTTAGAGCCCATCTTCCTGTCACCGCAGCCTCCAGGCCAGGCGCGTGTGTATGTCGGATCGGCAAGCAGCGTCACCGCCTCGTTGCCGCTGGCAAAGTACGAGCCCACCGGACAGAGGATCGTGTAGAGCAGCGCTGATTCAGATTGCGATACGCCCAGCGTTCCCTATATAAATCATCCAAGTTAATCTCAAGTTTTCGCCGAGCAACACACCGAGTCGTTATCACGCGTGCAAAACGGTAGCGATAAGAATTAATCTCTCGCGCCCGCGCCAAGGTCATTGGCAAGCGCGCGCACTTACATCGATGCCGATGAGTGTGGGTCGGATGTAGAGGCTGGACGCTTCGCTGTGCGGCACCCACTCCTGGTCGATGGAGATCAGGCGGTTCATGCACTTGATCAGCTCGACGCCGTCGAAATTCGGCAGGCCCGACTCCTTCGCCGACAGGTTCATGCGCTGCATGTTGAGGTCAGGCCGAAAGATGCGGATGCGTCCGTCAACGCCGCGATATGCTTTCATTCCCTCAAATAACTGCCCAAAAGTTTCATCAGTTCGGGTTTTTAGTTAGGAGTTGGTAATAAGTACTTCAATAGCGTAGTGAAGGACTTTGGCTGCCGGATGCAAGGAGATGTTCTCGAATGGGATGATCTCGGGCTTCTGCCAGCCGCCGAGCGCTTTGTGGTAGAAGATCTTCAGCATGTGATCGGTGAACACCTGGCCGAATTTGAGATTGTCCACGTTGGGCTTGGCGCGCAATTGATGCGGTTCGGCGAGCGTTGCATTGAGATC
Organism: Myllaena sp. GC000078; assembly: GCA_030264135.1. Classification (NCBI taxonomy): domain Eukaryota; kingdom Metazoa; phylum Arthropoda; class Insecta; order Coleoptera; family Staphylinidae; genus Myllaena; species Myllaena sp. GC000078. Next base: position 22,132 of record JARJDR010016589.1, on the reverse strand, counting down.
CGTATACTAACAAATCATCATTGTTACTCACAATCAGTGTTGAAATGGATAAGTTGGCGAATTATAAGTACTTTGAATGAGTATTCGGAGTCGAATTCTCGTACATCTTCGGTGGCGATGAGCTGCTCCTTGACTTTCAGATGGCAGTTGCGCGCCTGCTGCATGAGCTTGTGCTGGTGGCGCAGAATCCATCTGCAGGCACACTAAAGAGACACACAGAGACACAAACAAATTTATTGATTATGAATTTGGAATTTAGTGGTTGGCCTTGATCGTAGTCGTTCATCGTCGCTAAGCGAAAACAATTTCTAATCGCATACTTTCTGCAAAGAGCTATTGCATGCATTTTTGACGCAATTAATCTTAATCTTGAGTAATTGATAGAGTAATAGAGAGTGCTGGAGAACATGGTGTAATCCGACATCAATAGTTGTTATGCATGAAATGATAAAAACTCGAAGGAGATTCGATTCGTTGCGCGCATTATAATCTCAGCATGAATATGGATGATTGGCGGATTGATTTGCATTGCAGTTAGTGACCCCGTCTCCAAGTAACTAGTAAATAGCGGGTGCGGTTCAAAAAGAGCCCGTGTTATAATCTATGCAGATTGCAAAAGCCTACAAGGTAGTTCGAGGTAGTCAGAGGTAAATAATAATTATCTCGACCAGCAGCAAAATGGGGTCGATGCGCATATTTTTTGCGTATTTATTTTCGTTGCCATAATTTGCGCGTTTGGCATTGGCGAAGGATCGTATGATCAGCCGACATCTAATTTATTTCGGCGCAATCCAAATCCAAATCAATTTTAAAAATAACTCCAGTTTGCCATTGAAATTGAAAGCGTCATGCGTAAATATTTACGCGCAGCAAGGCAGTTTGCCAAATGCACAAATACTGAGTAATATTATATCTCAAGTTTTTCAACGACACACCCCACACTTCCGGATTCGTTCGTCTTACCTGTTTGGTAGTCTGTATAACCATTTTGGGTCCAACGAAGCCGAAGCCGCAGAAGAAGACGAAGTGGAAGAAAAAGTTTTCACCGCACACGTACACGTTCAGTCCACAAATAAGTACCGCGTGGATCGTTCGATTCGGATCGATCGAAATCAATCAATAACGCCTTGGCGATCGAATCCGCGTGTGTTTGCTTTGCGCACGCCGCGTTGCGACTAACGTGTTTTCCACGACGACGTTGCGCTTTTTACTCCGGGTGGCATGCGTTAGCTACTCGGCTCTACAACTTGACTTATTTTAAATACGGACGAGCTCTACTGCTACTACTACTACTGATGTTGATGCTGTGTTGATGATGATTGGTGGAGACGAGAGTGCGTCCGTGTATGCCATTTCTGCGTCCTGAAATTGGTCTATTACGGGGCACGGACGGACAGCAATTATCTCTTTGGGTCGGCGTGGGGGAGAGGTAGAGAGAGCTTAAGCGCGTTGCGTTTGCGCGCGCGTGCGTCGGAAACTTTTCGCGGCGCCAACTTCCACGAAGCGCGACGCCGACGGTTTTGTTTTTCGCTCGCACGCAGCAAAGGCAAGGCGGCAGCAGCAGCAGCAGCCACGTTGTGAATTTTGAGTCTGGCACACACGCTGAGACTTATTACAGCGCACGCAAACTACATACGAGTACATACGTACGTGGTGTGTAATATTACGTGGTTGTGTGGCTGTGTTATGTGATAGCCAAGGCGCATGAGGTGATGTGTGTTGTTTTCGTAGTTATCAAAATAATATTATGCGCTCTAGTGCTAGCGCAATGCCATCTTTTTTGTATAAATATCATTTTGCGGCGTCAGAATGAGTATGAATGGAAAACTTTCCCGATAAAGACTGTTTTTTTTTGGCAATAGCTGTTGTTAATGAAATTTTCCAATTGGCTTTAATTAAGTAGATTAAATATTATTCCTAAGTGAATGGTTGGAGCGCTGACGGCACCAACTCGCGATTATGCTAAACCAGTTCGTGACCTTATGCGCGCGCAATATTTACATATATGCGTATATCGCGTATCAACGCCATCCATACTTACTTAACTCGTTAGTTTACGTAAATTAGATTTCGATTGCGATCGGCAATATAACCAAGCGTTTAACATCAATATTTAGCCATTAATATTCTTGATGTGGATGGAATTCCATCGTATATTACTATGTAGTCATAAAAGTGGCATTCGTGGATGATGAATCACGATTAAACGAAAATGCACTTTTTGGGAAACGCGCATTTTTATGATGATTAAAATTGCATTTATCGTTTCAATAGATTATTTCACAATGGTTAATAGTTTTGCTCTATAATTGGAACAACACCAACATTAATGAAATCGTTTTAATTAAAAATTTTCTAATACTGTGTTTACCAAGTTTTTTTGCTTGGTAACAATATTTAACAATAACAAGTAACAAAAACAGTTTTCTGCATTATTGTCAAATTTCCCGCGTATAACGGAATTTCAACTGTCTTCCATGATGAGCAAAACATGAGAATTGTGTTGCTACGAAACAATTTCGTTGTTTCAACAGTCAACAATATTTAAATTGTTTTAATCGGTGGCATATCTACTTATGTAACACTCAAAACATCAGCTAACCTTAAAAGCATTCAATCCATTCAATCTATTTCATTTACAAAGCTTATAAAGAATGAATTCCTTAATAAATATCGCGCGCCTTTTGCGCACCGCTCCAGCATTAAAAGTAAGTGCCAGCCCCTTCCCGGCCGCATCCTCGATGGTGCGTTCATACACGCAAGAAATTGACCCGCCCGACGACTACATCGAACTACCGCGGCGCGTGCATCGCGGTGACGAAAACCTTCGCAATCGCAAAGCGCGCCTCCTGTACCAGTCCCGCAAGCGCGGCATGCTCGAAAACGACCTCCTGCTCAGTACCTTTGCGGACCGCTACCTCCAGGACATGACGCTCGCACAGGTCGAGGAGTACGATAAACTCATCAATCAGCCATCCAACGATTGGGAGATTTACTACTGGGCGACCAACGTCAAGCCGGTGCCGCCCGAATACGATGGCGAAATCTTCCAACTGTTCAAAGCGCATACCATGACTCTGAACAAGGGGCGCCGTTTGACTCAACCGGAATTGAAGATCATGACTTAAGAGCCATCGCTCTATATTTGTAAAATTGTAAAAAAAAATTTATTATATTAATAAAGTCGGGAGGTTGGCAACACTTCAAACTGCTTCAAACAGTGTGACAGTCAGTTAAGTAGGAAATATGGAGGGTCTACCGGAACTGCCCGTTTCGAAGCCATGCGGACCGGTATGCATGTGCCGCAAGACGCCCACCAACCACGAGCCCGACTGCCGTCTGCTAGTATGGGAGCGCAACCAATCCGAGGGCGAAAAGTTGCGGAAACGCATCGCCGAACAGATTAACCGACCGCAAGACATGCTGCTGATGAACACCGTCACGCACTATCGCGCGCTGGAAGAACACCGATTGCTGCTGACCTACGCCCAAGTCCCATGCGAATACGACAAGTATCGGGGGAATCCCATGTTCTGGCGCATCCCTCCGAAATTGCACAAGATAGCTGACGAACCGCAGAACTACTACCTGCAAATGACGCGTCTTGAACGCGGCGAAGTTCCGCAATTGGAATACGTTACAGTACCACGTGCAATCGCTCCGCAATCGCAACGCCACCCACCGAAACACCTCACGCACTGCGTGGATTACTGCCGGAAGCGATTGGATGCGTGCGCACTCGCCAAACTCCAACCGCACAAACCCGAACTGGATGATGTTCTCGTCGTTGGGCAAATGCTGTGTATGTTTAACAATAAACCGGAGCAGGACAACGATCAGGAGGAAATCCTACGGCGCATGGTTGACGAGGCCTCAAGTTATGTAATGGAAGGAATGGAGCCGTTCGTTGAGAAATCAGCGGCCAACTGCTATCTGGTGATCAACGACCAGAAGATCCTCGCCGACACCGCCGGGTTGGTGAAAGCCAGTGTCATCTTCAACTCCACCACCGCCAATACCACGCAAATGCATTACCTGCACCTGGAGAACTGCAGCGATGTCAGTATGCGCGTGCACTTTGTCGAGCGCAAGAAGTCCAAGACAATGGCGTCAACGCGTGTGCCGACTGCCGCCGCACGGCGTTTTTTCTTTGACCGCAACTACCGCATCGTGGCGCCGACGGGCAAATGCGAGGTGCCGTTCTGGTTCAAGAGCGAGACGTGTGGATTCTTTGATCAACTCCTTGAGATGCACATCGTTCCGGATTTGTGGGGCGGTAAGCTTGTGATTCAGGTGACTTTGAAGGCGTCGGCAGCGGATGCGGATAGCTTTGGGCGGCTGTATGAGTTTGAGACGCGTATTCAAACACGCGTGAGGAATCGCCTAATTGCCGAATGCATGGACCACATGCTCAAGGGGATTCCCCGCAAAACATCAGCGGTGAAACTGTACACGTATGATAAAGCCAAGATTTTTGAAGCGTTAAACTCGCGCTATGATCCGCTGCATTCGCAACCAAAGTATTTGTACGCGAAGGAGATTGTGGATGAGTTGGAGGAGTTTTATCAGCGCGTGCGCCTGGAGAATATTCATCCGGAGGCTTGGTCTTTAAGTATTGAGGATTTGCGTGCGGTAACTCGGGATCGCGAGCATTTTGAACACACGCAGCAGTTGGTGGAACAACGCGATAAGGTGCTGGAGTTGGTCGCGGGTAGTAAGCTAACACGAGCGGAGACCCAGAAACGGTTGGAGTTGCTGCGCAGGGATGAGAAGAGCGCGGAGAAGAAGAGCGGGAAAGCTGAAAAACCTGCGAAAGCAGTGAAATCCCCCAAGTCATCGGCTGGCGGTGGCAGTGGCAAAAAGGGTAAAGACGCTCGTGTGAGAATGGTGGAACGCGAACGCCAACCACTGCCCAGAACCCTCTCGGAGGAGCTCAACGAGATTGTTGATAAGCTTCCGCGTCCCATGAAAATCTCAGCGGATCATGGTGAACTGTATAAGATTTGCTACATCCTCCTCTGTGCGTATGTCGATCAAATCTGCGAGGACGCTCTCAACTTGACGGCGCTCTTCGCAGTTGAACGGTTGGAGCGAGTACCATCACAACTGTTTGGCGAATCGATGAAAATCGATTCAATTGGCTGTGATCTCGAGCAGAATGCTTTGTACAGCTACCTAGATCTTTGCAATGCGACACCACAACCCATTTCGATTAGGGATATCCCTGTGGAAGACCATCGTGCGCGTTACCAGGCTTTGCAACCCGACGACAAGGGTAAGGGTAAGAAGCAGACCAAGGCTAGTACGCGCAGCGTCAAGTCAACAAACACCTCGGTGAAGGACCGACGTGGGCGTGCATCAAAAGCCGGTAAAGGAAGCATCCATTCGGAGACGATTGTCGAAGAAGAGGAAGAGGAAGAAGACGTCCCGATGTTTGTGATACCCCCGGCGAATGTCGAAAGCTATCGAAACAACCTCTACGTGATTTTCTACCAGCGTCTTGGGGAGTTTATCGATGACATAGACGTCTTTCTCGGCACGTTGCACCTTGCGCAGGCCTTGCCGGGGGATGCGCTGCAGCGTATTTATCTATCGCATCTTAAGCAAATACGCGAGGACGACGCACTGCAGGCGGAGTGTATTGATGTGCGACGCACCATTTCAGAGGCGCTCAAGTGGGATGTGCCTGAAGAAAGAGCGGAGCCGCCAAAGAGGAAGTCCTACCGCCGCAAGATGGACGACGACGAGCTGGTGCGGCAGTCTTCGTCTGTGTTTGATGTGATGAAAGCCTACCTGCCGAAACCCAAGCGTGCACCGGTTTCCGCCGCGGAGGTGGATAACGAGGCGGTGTTTCCGCGCACGTATCAGAGCACGTTGCCGATGGTTGACATGGAAACGGACATTACCCCCGAGGAGGTTATCACCGAGCGGCAGGTCCAGACGAGTCTCTGCAGTGATATCACCGTTTCGTTGGGCACTTCAATGGAGAGCGATGCAAAGCCACCGATTTGTGTGTGTCCCCCTGTCAAGGAGATTGCTTTAAAGATGGTGAACAGCTTCCATGATTCCCAGTGTTATAAATCGGATGATGGACAAACCTCGTCGGATGATGGGCTTAGTTCTCTCGACACACCAAGAGATTAAGTGTTAATTTAGTCTATTTACTATTTTGTACAGTATTTTCCCCCACAGATCCTTAAGAAAAAGTCCTCACCCCCCCCCCTGGTCTACGTTAAAAACTATTTACAAGAGTAGATCATTCGAAAATACATAGAAAACCGTTATGAATGAGTAGAGTAAAAAGGGAAAGTTTAGTCGCTGTTGCTGGAGTGCCGATGGGAACGTGCGTAGATCAAATCCAGCTTTTTGGCGGGCGTCTGCAGCGGCCGCACATTGTTGGCGATCTTATGCTGCTCGCACGGCGTCGACTTCATGTGCCGGAAGTTCTCCACCTGATGCCGGGAGATGTGAATCGGTTGCGGGTAGATGATCCATGTGACGCTCTCAAAGTACGGCTCGGTGGTAAGCGAACCCTGATAGGTGTAGTATCCCTTGCACTGGGCCTCGTCCTGGATCCATGTGAGGCAATCACCACGCACCGTTGTCTCCGAGTCGATCTTCACGATGTGATTGACCGCCTCGCTCAACTTGTCGAAACATGGGTTCTCGTAGTCGTCGGTGGCGGCGAGGAAGAATGCCACCACGGCTAAGCCATCGTGTTTGTTCACTGCTTCGCCGAAGGACCCGTACTTCTTGTTGTAGTGCACTGCGTGTGCTTCCATCGAGTACCTATTAGCAAACGCTAACTTAAGTTTTTTTGGCAACCCTGCAATTTTGTTGCTTGACCTTGGGTGCCTTTGGGTCACGTGCCAAACAATAGTGTTCGAGATTTGCATTTGCGATCAACAATGTTTGTTTGTTATGTGAAACAACATACGAAGTGGTGTATCGAATGTGTCTCATTAACGTTCAGGCTTAATTGCCGATATGATTAATGTTCAAAGCGATTAGATTTGCATTCAATTTGATGGCGCACCGGAAGAGGAAAAAATGTACGTCAGATGTTTTTATGTTTTTTTTTTCGGAAGTTTCGAGGTTGACGAGTATGTTAATGAACCGGCGCGTGGTGTAACTTACGCCTTGCCCTCGAAAATGTGCTCGCATCCGCTGTGATCGTCCTCGCTCCAGTGAAAGTGCAGCTGCTCGAAGACGTAGTGATCGGAGTGCAGCGGCCCGCCGACGAGAATCGGTTGCGCGCGATGCGTGAAGCGCAGCATCGCCGTCGAGCCGTTGTTGCAGAACGTCGCCTTGCCCTCGTTGTCCCAATGCCCGTGGAACTCAAGCGGTTCAAAGTGATCGTACTCGTTGCTCTCCTCGTGCTTCAACTCAATGGGCGATTGCACCGACTGCAAGCGCCATTCTTCCACCATAATATGTGCGTCTTCATCTGGAATACGATGTGCATAACGCATTTGATAAATTATGAAACAAGGAGGCAGTTTGAAATTAGTTGCTTACCATTGCTGTAGGATGGTCGGCGGTTATTCGGTTGCCTTGCCGGCGGCGCAACTGGTGGCGCGGGGCACACGCAGTCGTTCCTCGTCACGCCTGCAATAAGATGCGAGTTGGGCATACTTATGGTTGTTGAGAAGAAGGCGGAGATTCGCAAAACTTTCGAAAACTACTCGCAGCGGGTTGTGAGTGAGTGAAGTCGGTCAATGCACTGAATGACTCGCGCGGAATGAATGACTGACACAGTGGGTTTGGGAGGCAATAAATCGCGTTGCCGGTCGGGCGACAACTGAAGTCGGTCGGGCGCGCGATGTTGCGTTTATTTAATGCGCGCGCGCGCTCGCGAACCTCGCGAACGACCGAGCCTCACCGCAAAATTACAACAAACAATTAAATGCGTCGTCGCGAGCGGGGGTATGCATGCCATAAACGCACACAGCTCATCGTATGTAGTAGAAAAAAATTAAGATGAAGACGACGACTAAGAAACGAACAGGTTCGCAAGTTTTCTTCCGCTACCTGGCACACCACTAAACACTAGACTGAAATCTTTACAGGTAAAAAAAGGCTGTAAAGAATTAATGCAAAGAAAATGTTTTCATCGGTTTGGTGGGCATGGCGATCGGCAGCAATGAGTCATCCATCCATACTCTTCTCTGTTCAAACATTACATTCCACCCACGCGTCGTCCACGTCGCGTCTCGTATTCCAGCCAATACGTAGTGCATAAGTAACGTTAATGGTCGATAATCGAATAGCAGTGTAGTAGAATACATACAAACATATATCACGCATCTATCGCGGCATTTCATTTATATAATACAAGTGCATACGCATCGCGATAATTGCGCGCTGGGATATAGGTTTCAAGGCAATTAAAACGCGAGCGAGCGCACTCGGATTTCGGTTACCATGGCATGGCTATGGCTATATGCGTGGTGTTTGTTTAATGATGTTTACAACTTTTTTTCCAGTCATCAACAACAACCGCATGACGATGCTGGGTGGCGAACCGATAAAAAGCACGTGATTCCCGGCGCTCTGCGGTTACAATCATCGGCGATGATGGTCTTAGCTATAATTTGCTCAAGCATCATGAGCAGCTCACGCGATGCGATGCGAAAAACAAGTCAGTCGGTTTTAATTTTATTTGATTCCCATACTTAATGTATGCCTATGATTACGTGCTTGCAGCATGTGACTTTTACGACACACGTTTTATAAAATGACTCAGATGCGCAAACAACGCGCTCGCGCTCGCGGAAATTATTACATTACAGATTGAACTTGAATTATTTATGAACAAATATAACAATGTCACTCATGTTCAATTTAGTTTGCGCCTGAATTTGTGAGACATGCGAAACCGCAAGCAAATAGCTAGCTAACAATCAACAGGGCGCGTAATTTAATTTGAATAATTTGCGCACGAAATTGCCAATGTTTGCCGAGTTAAGTTACTTACAATTAGTATGTTACTTACCATTTGTTAATATAGCGGTCGTCATGTTGATCAACAAGCTGGCGGGCGCACGCGATCAATACGTTACGAGTAATAAATCCGCGCTGATCACGAGACTGAGACTGAAATTGGAAACGTGCACGATTGTGCTTAGGTGATAAAAAATGTCGATTATCACATCGTCTGCCTGATAAAGCGCAATCAATGGAGTCGATTCACAATTGTTTGCATTCCAAACGCGATAAGTCGATTTCGGCACACATGGTTTCATAGGTATTCGGAGAATTTTCCAAGCTGTTGTTGATTCATCCACACAATGCCTACTTATTACTTCTGCACTTAAATTTGCGCAAGTAAAGGATTCAAATTTGAATATGTTATAGGTGGCGCTTTACTTTGCGCACGCGCATGCAACAATTTGGTATTTTCCTAACCTTTTACATTCTTTACATTGTTTGAGCCGCAAAACTTATCAATAACAAGTAAATTATGTTCTCCTCACGAATACTCATCCTCACCGGTGTGATACTGGTATCAATCTCAAGTGCCACGTGCAAGAAACCCTCCGAGAAGCCCGAATGGGCGAAGAAAGACATCCGCGACTATTCCGATGCGGATATGGAACGATTGCTCGACCAGTGGGAGGAGGACGAAGAACCGCTCGAAGCCGACGAACTCCCCGAACACTTACGCCCACCGCCGCAATTTGACATCAACAGCATAAACCCGGACAAACCGGAGGAGATGCTGCAGGCCACCAAGAAAGGGCGCACGCTGATGACGTTCGTGAACGTCGCCAACAATCCGAGCAAGGAGGAAACTGAACAACTCACCAAACTCTGGCAGACCAGCTTGTGGAATAATCACATCCAGGCGGAGAGGTATCTGGTGGATGACAACCGGGCGATCTTCCTCTTCAAGGATGGCGCACAAGCATGGATTGCAAAGGATTATATGATTGATCAGGAGCGCTGTGAAAGTGTCACTATAGAAAATAAAGTGTATGAAGGAAAACATGTTCAGAAATCCAAGAATGACGAGTTATAATAGCTTATTCTTATATATTAATGATTTTGTACATTGGTGGAATAAATTATGGCATGTTTAGGAAGTTGGTGTTGGAATTGGCGGTGTCCTCGTCCTTGCGCTCAAACATGCCGGCGGTCTCCTTCTGCAGCTCGCGAATGCAGGTGGCTAACGCTTCGGGATTGACGCCCGCTTCGCAGAGCTGGATGCAGATCGTGAGCGCGCCTTGGTCGAGTTTCGTATCGAGAAGGTCCGAGAGCTCTTTGATTGCCATGTAGGTGTCTTTGGCGTCATGTAGCTTTTGATTATCCACGTTCGGCATCTAATTCAAGGGGCTCTTTGTAAATAGTACGCATTATAAACTGTTTTTAGAGCTTTACCTTGTTGGATTGGAGACGTCTTTTACCTTTTACTTGCGCCTTGCGCATCGGGGCCATCAGGGTGTTGTGTTGTTTTTGGTTAAAATATGACATCAGCTGTGATCGATTCCACGCAAGGTTGCCATCGAAAATAACTCGATGTTTGTTTGTAAAAAACGAATAAATTTAATTCAAGCGAGGAAAAGCTTTAGAGAATCATAAAAGCTAAATTATTCTGTAATTTATTGATTACATGCTTGCATACATTACTTTTAGAAGTCATTTTTTAATTTAAAATGAGAGTTTGGCAACCCTTGTCGCAACAACAGCGCCACCAAACGATTTCTTTTGAACCACAATTTGAATTTGAATTCTAACGGTAAACTAGATTTTGTTGCATGCGTTACAAATAGGCATAATGCGTAGAATTTAATTGCGCAAACCTGTTATTTTCACTAAAATAGAAAAATCTTATCTTCAACAATATTTCCTCATATGAAGAAATATAACAAGTCTATAATTACTTGACATTTGACTTGATCGAATGTCAGTAAATGCATAATTATTCCTTGCCAAGAATAACTCGCGATGCGTGGCGATAACGATAACGGCGACGCCTGATGCTGCGGATTACATATTATTAGCATCCCATTCATTCGTTCATTACAGCCCATATCCTGTCCGGCGGGGCCGCATCTCGGCGTCACAATTTTTATTTGATTTTTTGTTGTTATTGTGCATCTCGCAAGTAGCAAGCAGATTATCGCGCAACGGCCGTGACACGCACCGCATGCAAGCAATGTACGAGTACTTGCCCGTTGCGCTTCATTCGCCGTGCGCCCTTTCCGCGGTGCGTGCGCAACGTAACTCCATTCGCTGCCATCAGCGCGCCTCGATTTAAACGTGTTCAAATTCAAATCACCAAGCAAATTAGGTCATTATGCATAATATCTATAATGCGCTATCACTGCTGTTTGCGGTGGTGGTGATCGTTGGCCAGCAGTCGCCAAATCGTCTCAATGTGAGCGTCTACTACGAGGCGCTTTGCCCTGACAGCGTCCAGTTCTTCACCGCACAGCTGAAAGACGCGTATCCTGTGATTGGCGATCGTATTCATCTGGATTTCGTGCCCTACGGCAAGGCATCTGTAAGTCAATCAAAATAGCTAGCTGGTGACAGTTGGGAATTCAGTTGGGGATTTCCAGCAAGCCAAGTACAATGGCCGTTGGGCTTTTGCGTGCCACCACGGTGCGCACGAATGCTACGCGAATCAGGTGCAAGCCTGCGCTGTCCATCAACCAATCACGCAAGCAGCAAAGGTGACATTCCTCGTGTGTATGATGAGCGGTAGCCGTTACATGATGAATCAACCGAACCACATTCAAGCGGTGAGTTCCTAAGAAACGAATGGCAGAGACACATAAAGTTGGTTGGTTTTAGTGTGCACAGGCGAGTGGTATGCCATTGGAATCGCTCTACGACTGCATGCGTGGTGACTTAAAGGACACGCTCCTGGCGCAACATGGCGACCGGACGCGCGCCGTGTATCCGGCCATCACCTTCGTGCCAACGGTTGCCTTCGACAACGTCCACGACCCATACAAACAAAACGGCGCGTTGTACGACTTTCTGGGTACGGTGTGCGAGCTACTAGATGCGCCCAAGCCTTCGCATTGCCACCACCGACAAGCACGCCGGCCCTATTGGTACAGTTACTATTAAACTGCTAAACAGCTAAACAAAATGTCACGTAATATGTCATGTCAATAAATGTCGCCATCGTAGAGTCGCGCGCGCGCGCGGTTAGTACAGTTTTGTTTTTCGTTTCGCCAAACAATGTGCATTCCGTTAACGCACAATGGGCAGAGGTAATAAGCCAAAGAATGAGTGCAACCAGGAGTCTGGAGATGAGGCGCAGCTGACAACCGTCACCGTCACGGCGTCGACGATATCGCTGTGCTCGGCGTTATCGGACGAAGCGACGAGGACGACAGTCGGCGACGCGGAGACCTCACCGCTAACCGACGATGAAGAGCGAACCGAAACCGACGCAAACACGCCCACGGAGAGTAAAGGGCGCAAAGCGCGTAAGCAGAAACCGAAGCAGGATGAGAAAGGGCAGCAAACCAACAAGCCGAAGCAACCGCGCGCGTTCTATGCGCCGCTGCCATGCGAGGCACGCAACATCGCCAGCAATGTCGTCTTCTGGCTGATGTTCGTCTGCGTGTGCTACGTGACGATGATGTTTGCGCTGAATAGCGCGCGCCGCTTCCAGCCGACGGAGACGTACGCGCGCGAGGACTACAGTCCGGAGCATCTCGAGAATCGGCGCAGTGTCGACAGCAGTTGGCATCGCAAGTTTCAACGCCATCGCGATGCCTCCGAGTGGGATTAATGGTCCACCTCCGCATCCTCCTCCACCCGCGTCAAACTAGTAGTATAACATATAATAAAATAATCGTACTTCATAAACGTGACAAATAAACAATAAAAAATAAAAAATGGGAACAATTGAAAATGTATGCGTGCAACTCGCGGTGTATGATTTCTCTTATCGAGCATAGAATGTGGAGGAGGTGTACTTGGTGTGCAAATTGGCGATGCGCATTGTTCCTAGTATGGGAACGAACAACTTCTTCGTGTTTTGCGCGCGAAACGCGCAATATACCCGAAACGAGATTGATCGATGATTATGGTGATTATGATGATGATGATGGCGTGCATAATAACGCAATTTATTTCGCGCAACGCGCCGTAGAATTGACATCGCATTGTTCTACAGCGATGCAGCATGAGAATCTTTATGAATCGATATTATTGTGAATATGCACAACGGCGCGCGAACAAAACGCATACTTATTTTTTATGTTAAAAAAAGCTGTAAACTAGGTATTTACGCAGAATGAGGAAGACGAGCAGCATCGTCTTGCTCGCCGCTGCATTCGGCTGTGTGCTGGAGGTAACTACTTGCCTGATCTATTAGGCTGATTTACAATCAGCTTTTGGATTGATTTGTAGATCACAAGCAGTCCGCCGCCGGCGCCGCCGTCCAACAAACTGAAACTGACATTATTCTACGAAAGTCTTTGTCCGTTCAGCGTCAAATTCATTGTGAAGCAATTGGAGCCGGTGACGAGGGCATACGGCGACCTGTTGGACTTGGACCTGGTGCCTTTTGGCTACACTCGAGTGAGTTCCTGGTGTAATAGACGATAATTGATCGCTGATTGGATGTTGATGATAATTGCCGCAGGCAGAGGAAGAACCGAATGGCACGTGGAACTTTCGATGTCAGCACGGTGCGCGCGAATGCTACGGTAATCGTGTGCACGCGTGCGTGCTGGACCAGCAGAGCGGCGCCGTCAACAAGACGCAGACGGTTGGTGCGCTCGCATGCCTCATGTCCACGTCCGACTATTCGGATTATAGTCTGAGAAAGGTATATTACCCTGGATTTTGTTTCGCGCGCTTGCATGGAGTCCTGTAACCGCATGCTGTGCATTCTAGTGTTTGGGAATGGAGAAATTGTCCGTGGACATGCTGCAGAGTTGCTTGAAGAATCGAGCGGACGAATTGGAGGTCGCCTATGGCAAGCGCACACTGGGCAATGTGCCAAAGGTGAAGTTTGTGCCGTTTATTATGTTTGGCGATAATTACGACGCGAAGCAGGAGGACTTGGCGACCAACAACTTGGAGTATATCGTCTGCGAACTCCTTGGCAACGACCGGCCTAGTGCTTGTCCGAAATTTTACTAGTAAACAACAAGCATTGTTAAGATATGTGATGCGTTGGGTATTTAATAGAATTGTCTTTGTTTGGTTGCATTTGTGCGCATGAGGCAGAATCTATTGGTGTTTATTTCCTAATAGTACTTATATTTATTTAATAATCAATAGGTACTTATTTCGAGTTAATTGAATTATTAGTTTGTCTAAAATTCTTGGGCAAAACTACAGAATCTTGCTATCGGATATGAGATGCCGTCGGATAGTGAACTATCGGATATTACTTAAGTGGGTGCAATCTAGCTCTACCTCCTCGTGGTGCACCTGGGTTACGCTAAATGAGCTAGTCGCGTAACGGGTCATTAAAACGAACTTCGTAGATTCGCGTTTGTTTCGGTTCGCGGTCACTCACCGAACCACTCGCACCGTATATGTGAGATTAAAACAAATTACATAAATGTGAATAAAACGGCGACTTCTCGCAGCCGCGCGTCTTCTCAAACCGTACAAACTGGAGGAAAGACAATGCTGGCCGCTGCTAACAAATTGGACCTACTGTTCCTCGCACGTCAGCGGAGAGGAGCAGTCGTCGCCTAAGTAAAGCAGTAATTCCCAACTTTTTTGTTTTTGTTGCGGCATACTTTTAACGCTTCCAAATTGGGAAATACACAAAGCCTAAGATGTCCCCTGAGATATATTGAATACTTTAAGTTGAGAATCACTGGAATAGATATCAAATGCCGGCAGTTGCCGGCAGTTGCTGCCTATCGCGTGCTATCGCGATCATATCGTCGCTCATAAGGAGCGTTTATGTTGTACATACATGTTGTACAAGTTGGACTAGCGCCACAAACGGACGCGGGGAACTATTTTGCTGGTCACAAGCATTGAGTTATATATATTGAGTTATATACAACTCAATGGTCACAAGTCACATATAAACTCACCGCCCATAGGGCCAATTTTAACGACGCGACTGTAACGCAAACTCCCATCCACCGGGGATGTGAATTTTGTGCTCCCATCTGCACCGGCTCTTATCATAAATTGTGGCAAATTACGTTCTTTTTGTTGCGATGCAACGGGGAAGGGGTAGTTAATATAACCCCAGAAGCATTGAATAAATAAACCTTGCAAATTGCGGCTAAAGTACGAAGAATAATTAAGCAAGTTAAAGCTCGTTAGAATGCGCAAGAGTTGCTATTTCGCTGATGTTAATTAAGAGCGTATGTATTGAGTTAATAGTTTTAGAAATACATGGTATTTTCAAAGCGAAAATTTAGATTGCAAATTGCGGCTAATCCATAAACAATAATCGAGCAAATTAAACAATCCTAAATGCCACAGAGTTGCTCTATCGAATCCCGTTGCGATTGAGTAATTAAATTAGTATCGAAGATATACGTTGATTTGGATCGACGCTACAAAATCCCTTACAGTTTCTGAAATAAAACCAAAAACCAGCAAATGCAAGCTGTAATCTGTATACTTATAAAAATTGAAATAGGAGAATCACAAATTCGATATTGAAAACAATCAGAAGAGTTGTCATAGCGGTGAAATTCGCTAAAACTAGGGCCACACAGTCTTCTCGATCCAATCCACGTAGTGCGCAACACGCGTATACACGGCTGGATTCGAGCCGGCCACCCCATGACCGCACAGCTTTCCAAACGAAGTGATGCCGATCAGCGTGTACATACAATACTCATCCAAGTTGTACACTTGCAACGGACCGCCCGAATCACCCTGAAAATAACGCACCTGTAAATCCATACCACCCCACATTGACCTTTGTCATGCATACCGGACATGTGTCCTTCAACACATCCTCCTTGGATCCGGCGCAAATCTGCGACGCCTCCACAATACCATCCTTCAGCCGCCGCTTGGAAATCTCACTAAACGCCTCTTTGCACTCCGCCTGCGTGTACCACTCCAGCTTCACCTTGAGCATATCATCGCTGCCGTCCTCAAACGTTCCCGTCTTGCCCCAGCCGGTGGCGATCGCCGCATTCGTCCGCGGCTGGTGCAGGGTCGTCAAGCAAATCGGCCGCACAAACGGCGAGAAGCGCACATTCTGCTTGATGCGCACCAGCGCAATATCGTTGTACTGCGCCGGATACTTGTAATCCGGATGCAGCTTAAACTCGGCAATGTCGTACTCTTGCGGCTCGGCGATGTCGTCCGTGCGCTTCAGATTCAGATCGCCGACGCGCACGTATTTCGCGGGGCCGGAATCGCGCGTGCCCTGGCAATGCGCCGCCGTGACGACGTAGTTCTCGCTCACCAGCGACCCGCCGCAGAGCCAAGTGCGCCCACCGTCGGGCGCATCATAGCCGATGGCCGTCATGTGCGGAAACTCCTTGTGCTTCGCCTTCTCGCCGCCGACGATCAGCGTGACGACTTTGAAGCCGCAATCGTCGCGCGTTTTGTTCTGCACCTTGCCGCCGGTCAGCACCGGTGGGATATACGTGGAGTAGACATGCTTGGAATATTCCTTGCATTCTAAAATACCACACATTTCACACCCGCCTTACAAACGGAAACGGGAGACCATTTACTTGCGAGACTTTTGGCGCCAACCGAATTAATATTCATCGAGATCGTTGGGGTTGGCGTGGGCGTCGCCGTGGTCGCCGACGGACAGCAAACAATCGGCACGGTGCCCGAAAAACCACACGTTTGCGGCATGCGATGCTGCTTGAGCTCATCGAGCGCGGTGGGGCATTGCAAGATGGTTATGCACGTGCCCGATTTGCCCGTCTTCGTGTGCTGACAAGCATCCCCTAGGTCGATAGAAAGTACCTATGTATTCAGTAATCACTGCCAAAGTCCACACAAGACTCACCTGCTTCCAAAGCGCGCACAACTTGTAAATTAATCACACACACCACGAAAACAACAACAGAAACAAAGCGTCGCATGTTGTTCACCATCTCGTCGACCGGTCGCGACTATTGTTTACGCAAGAATGCGACGCGAAATCGAATTCTTGTTGGGAATCCACGCTTAAATTTCGTCAAAACTCGTTTTAAATGGCTTCCGATTGCGATTGCGTTTTGGTGCGCATGGTGCGCATCCACCAATTACTTATCACGAACGGACAGCACTGACTTGTGAACCGTCGGATTAGAACATCGCCCGAGGTCAAACTTAATTACTACACAAATGTCCACTCAACCAGAGTGTAAACAACTGAGTAAACGATATAAAAACGATTAGTATTGCTATGTGATATGTGTTGGATTAATACTTTAGCGATCGGCAACTTATCACACTCGCTTAAGTACCTAAGTATCTTTATATTAAGTACATAACTAGATTTAAACCCAACCAATCTAACATAACAATTGTATAAACATGGTTTATGATTGCCAAACATTTTTAGCGATCCAAGGTATATATTCGTAGACATTCGTGTAAATCGCTGGCGATTTCGCATAGCCGCAAAACTTCCCGAAGGAGGTGACGCCGACAATATGAAAGTTGCACTTCGGCGCCAGCGCGCGCACCTGCAGCGGCCCACCCGAATCGCCCTGACACGTGTCGGCGCCACCCGCCAGCGTTCCCGCGCAAATCTGCGCGTCAATCAACCCGCCGCGCGGCATTGAACTCACCCGCATGGACGCGAAAAACGGCTGGCACGTGGGCGTCGGTATAATCGGCAGATTCACCTTCCTCAGCATCTTATTACCCGCGCTATCAACTAAAACACAAACACAACTACTACCTACAACTCAAATACAGCAAATGAACTCATTACTGAATTTCGTCTTGCCAAAGCCAATCGCATGCGTGTCATCACTGAACTTCGTCAGATCTTTGACCGTATTCAAGCAGGCTGGCCGCACAAACTCGGTGATATTCACCGGCGCATCCAATTCAAACAATGCAATATCATTGTATTTAATCGGCCGCTTGTAGTCCGGATGTGGAATAATGCGCGCGATGCGGCGCTCCTGCATGTGCGCGCCACGATCGTCGCGTTCCACAAGCCCGAATTGGATGCGTGTTGCTTGACCGCTAAAAGCAAGTCGCAAGTCGTGAAACTATGGCGCTGTTTCAGTTAATAAGTGCATACAATTCACGGCTGTCGGTGCAGTGTGCAGCAGAGAGTACGTATTTGGCGCTGATTAGCGCACCACCGCATTCGTACTTTAAATCGGCGCCCTCGCCAAAGCCGACGAGCGCCGAGTGCGGGAACTCTTTGAGAACAGCGTCGGCGCCACCCACAATCAGCGGGCTGATCTTCCCGATGCATTTGCCACGTCCGAATTCAGCGCATTCTAAAAAATCAATGCTATTAATGTCAATTTCAAATCTATGTGAAATTCCAACTTTTATCACTGATTTCATAGCCGGTCAATGCGAATACCGCACTAATTAGCAAGCTAGCGATGAGGATTAGAGGAAACATGATATGAAATGAACCGATATATGTTTGGAGTCGCGAAATTTAAGAATTCACCTACATGATTATGCTAATCATGCTGATTTGCAGCGATTTGGCGTTTATTTTTATGCTAATTTTGATATTGTACAAATATTCAACGTGTTGATGCATAAAACTCATAACTCATATATGATGAATAATTTAAATAAATAGATTCCTATTCAAAGGAAATAAGTACCTACATACATAAAAATCGAACGATTTGCGAAGAATGAGATTTATGACAAAATTGTGAAACCTGACCGAATCTATACATCTGTTCGTATTTAGAAATAGAAATATCTATCGAAAAAATCTATTGGAGCGCAGAAAAGGTATTGAATGGTAGAGAGGAATGCAGCAAGAGGGAAACGCTTCTTGACCTGCTCTCTCGAGAAAGGCAGCACGTGATTCTCACGTGATGATCATGCGAGATGCACGCAGCCACGCATCATGCGTCTATGATAAGCTGCCCGTCAGGCCATATCCGGGGCTCCAAAACTAGTTTCTATATCTATACCCAGTGGCGGCGCGTCCAATGGGCAAACTAGGCAAGCGCTTACAGGGGCTTCGCTCCCGCGAATCATATGCATTTTGGGGTGAAGGGTTCTCGTAAGGTTTACCGACCACAGCATTGCGCCGCCACTGTCTATACCGCGCTTGAAAACATCAAGAACGAAACCATCCACATTAAACAGTTAACGCATCATATCTTATTCATATTTTCACGTTTCTCATGAATATTAATCGAAATGTTTCCCCACGTATTGATTTTGAGCAGATATTTATAGAATCATCCAGACGCCAAATATTTATCTTGTGTGCAATTGCAATTTATGACCCAAACTGACCGGGAATAAACCATCTGGCCATGCGAATCAACAAAATAAGAAGCAAATCAAAATTAAAAATGTTTATTTTACAACGAAGGGAAGGAAAAGAAGAAAATAAATGAAGAAGAAAAATAAGTATAGGACTTCACGCATGGGAAGAAGTCTTTCTCCTGTATGTACATGCACAGTATAAAAGGAATCTTAACGTTTAATAAATAGCCGCCAGCTCCATCCACCATCCATCATTATGCCTTTGCGTTCTCAATCGTTTAAAACACTAATCATTCACGCACCGAGTGCAATGCATCTACAACGAAACATTCGGATTTCGGCGTGAATCTCTCTCTAGTCTCTCTATCGATCAACGAATTCCTCAATGCTTCATAATATATAATAAAATATTAATAATAGATACATACATAGATACAATCTGATAATAGATAAAATAAAAACATTTCACAGGAAACCTCTAGCTCTCTTTATATTTGATAAACATATATATTTTTTGAATAATAATAATAATAGTAAATCGTAGTATTGTAATAATAATATCATTGCGCAAAATTCTATGACTTCATCTCATCTTCATCAATCTATACCGAACGCCATTTCTTAGCTACAAGCTATCATCGATTTAAAAAAACTAGAAATAGCTTATTACAATACATTACAATTAATAGTAATAGTATTCGTGTGATTCGTAAATATGTGCGAGTAAAAAGGAACTGGATATGACTCGAAAAGAAGCGCTTCGAAACGTGTGATGTATGATTATATATAGTAGATGACTTAAAACCTTACCGCCTACCGCTTATTGCCTATTTGTATATTGCCCTACCGAAAAGTATTTAAATTGCTACAATTAACGAGTGATTCGCACCTCCTTGCTAAGAGATAAACCCTATTTATTTATTGCTACCATGATCTAGTTTACTCTATATACGTGTTGTGTGGAGCATAATTATATTATATTTACGTAATCAATCTTTTTTATTTCTCATAGTCGTTCGTGTGGTCGTTTTGTCTACATGTTAGCTGCAAAACGTTCGCGTTATCAGTCTTTTACGTACTACTTAATTAAACCGCATTGTTTTATACTATAAATTGAGTGTCTCTTTCTCTCCTTCGCATCGCAAAACAGCATTTACATACATATTCAATTGGCACTTTTAAGAAGAATTATCACGACTTTCCAACAATAATGTATCTCTTCCGCTTCACGCTCATTATCACAGATAAGTCCCAAAAATCTGACACACCACCCCCCTACCAAAACGGACTGGTCGTGTCCAAATGATTCCAGCTGGCAAACTCGCTCCACGAGTCCATCTTCGTGTGGAAGATGTCCCGCTTCCTAGTGGCTGTAATAGGCTGCGCCTCGCCGGCGCCGACACCACCACCTCCACCGCTCATCCCACCCACGCGTTTCTCAATCGTGTAATTCGCACCCTGATTATTATCCCAAAACTCGACCCCATCGCACTTGTAGAGCACGCAGAAATCGATGCGTCGCGCGCTTGACCCCTCCGGCGGCAGATCCAGCTTAAACTGGAACGTATCGTACAGCGCGTAGGCGGAAGCCGACGCCATGCACGGCATGTACGCACACGCCACATCCGCATGCGTGCGCCACGCATCGCGCGTCCATCGCACGCGCACGTCCTTCTCGAACGCCAGATTGCACACTTTAATCGTGCCCACAATCGCCGCCTCCTGCTCCTTTACGATAACATTCTCCAGCGACACCTTCGCCGCGTCAAGCCGCTTGCGGAAGGCGACGTAGTCGGAGGCGGGTTGGGCGAACGCCACCTCCCACGGCTGCTCGGCGGCGACGGGGTTCGCATGCATGCCGTGCGTCACCTGCTGCAGGAAGCGCACGCTCCATACCGGTGGTACGTTGGACGGCTCCGCCATGATACGCACATGCGTCAACGACATGCCGCGGTCGTCGGCGAAGACGACGCGCTTCTTGAGACGATCGTCGTGATCGTGGTCTGCGCGCACGATGAGAATGGGGCGCGTTGGATGGTCATCGCCTTGAAACTGCTGCTGCTGGTTGTAGAGGGTGGCGGTGGCATTTGTAGTGTTGTTGTTGTTGTTGTTGCGTGGCGGAGCGCATGCGAATTGCTGCTGCTTGCAGAGACGCGTCATCCTCGTGTAGGAGTCGCAGCGCGTGAGAAAGTGCGACGACGGCGGGCTGTGCGAGAAGATCGGCGGGCTGTGCGAGACGAGCATCTCGTAGTCGGCGGGCATCACTATGGAGCACATGAGTGACTGCAAAGTCAACCACCCCACCAAAGATAACGTATGTTTTAGGGTGTATTGTAATCGAGAGAGAGTTTGATTGAGTCATACGTAGGTCTTGCAAATTTATCCTTGCTACGCCACTGGCGTAAAATTCATTAAATTACAGCTTGTTATCGCGTTATCACAGGAACGCGCCCACAAGGTCATGACACGTCGTCTACGCAACTACACATACGCGTATCACGCGATTTTTGCGCTATTTCGCGGCTATAAATAGCTAGACGCGGCGTGTAAATCAAACGCTGTTTAAATGCTTATTTATGCAATGTCGAATGTACCCATTGACATTGCCAAAAAAAACCACCCGAATTCGCGTCTCAATTCGTCAGCAGCCTTTAAATAGTCTTCTATCATTGTTTTTGAAGCTTTCAGAGAGCATTAATCGTGCGCCATGACCCCTAATCTGAGAATAGAATTGAAGTAATGTGACTTAACTCCAACGCTCCAACGCACAAACGTACTCGAGTAATAA
>JARJDR010016586.1:0-32535 GCA_030264135.1 Myllaena sp. GC000078 | reverse complement strand
TTTTCTGCAATGCAAATTTAATCAGCTATAATAAAAATTAAGAAGCGACATTCGCTGAATTCCAATGTGCGGCGCGTTTGCCGCACAAAAGGACAAAAGGATGTACGTCATCTAAATTCTGCGAATTATTATTCGCGCAGCGCGCGCAACTAGTTATAATGTCAACATTATTTACCCGGGAATTACAGAGCGCGATAAACAACAACAACAGAGCAACAGGAAAAGCAACAAAACGGCGAAAAAAAGTTGAAATTGCCGCATCGTAACACGTACACGAACTTTGCCCTTCTCGTCGCCATTGATAATGATAAGTTGTTAAGCAACTTTTCTTATTTATTCGCGGCCATATTTCTCGTTATAAAGTGTAAATTATATCGCGCCGGCCGACGAACGGAAAAGTGCCATCGTCGGCGAGATAAACGCAATCTGCAGAATGTCCTGGAATGGCACACACTCGTCCTTGCGGCTGCGAGAGCAGACTCATATTTTTTGCGCTGGGTGACCTCTTAAACTCGTTCGTTCGAACAAAAGCGCGTAACTTGCAAACCGTAATTCCTACAAATTATTGTCGTTTGTCGTCGGCTTTGTTAAAGCACCGCATGGCGCATACGTATCGCAGACGAAGCGGGGAAGTAAAGGGGAAGGCGGCAGAAGAAGGCCTTTCATAAATTGAAAAAGTTGATAAGTTAATGTTTTATTAAATTCCTGCAAAGCGCACACGGCCGACGCGACGCTTGTCAGGCTATTTGCTTTGCGTCAATGAAAACCACCAAACAAATGGCGTTTATTTTTTTTTGCGCTCATTTTTCTCATTTTTATCTTGTACGATGTATGTACCATCATGATGATGAAGATGTGCTGATGTTGATGAACATTGTTATTATTTGACGTTGCGATGAGGCAAAATTAACATTTTAATTTTGGACTGGTGTTTTTTTGTTCGAAAACAAATTAATTCGGCGAGCGGAAATTCCCGGAGGATCCTTGGAAGGAGGTGTCGAATGTTATCTTCCTTTCGTCTCGTGCGCACGATGCGAAACAAGCTGTATTTATGAGTGTGTCGCGTTGCGCGAAATTGAGACCGACAATAAATCATTCCGGACACGTTTTCAATCAATTCAAACAGCTCACATTATTTTCTATTCTGCCAGCATTTTTCGTCGACACAAATGCACATAATAAATACACTTCTGCAAATTATTTTCATAGATGGCGAGCAAATGCAGTTTAAGGATAAAATACTCACATACAATCTTTGATAAAATAATAGGAGAACTACTGGATGGAGTTCCATCGCACTTTTACATTTAACATTGAAATGATTCATTCTAACATGCGGTAGAATAAAGCAACTTTTGTGATATCAATTTGTTCACATTCGTTGTGTGGGATGTCAGAAATTGGCGACACTTGAATAGAAATGATAAAAGTTGCAGGGAGTTTGGAGCGATTTGTTAACGTGGACCAGTTTACTAAATACCGAAATTCAAATGAAAGGAGGGTAATTTCGTACAGGCGGCTTTGCTTCCAGCATTGATGGAATTTTTGGGTACACATCCTTTCATCCCCCATACAAAGGGATGAAGTAAGTTTTAAATGATACAAAATTTATTCCAATTTCTAAAGCGTTGCAATTAGCCAAAGTTAATATAATTGACTTGATGTATTATGACTTTTTGACATTGCAACAGTTTTACTTTCGTCTAGACATGTTTCAAAGATGGTTTTGCGGATTTTGTATATGCTCTCCACCTTCTTGCTCTACGCGACGTTTTGGCATATTAGCATATTACGCTTATGAGATTAAATGAGGGTTGGGATAATCCAATTTCGCTTAGGTTTGGTGTCTTTAATGTTTAGCAACCACCAAGTCAAAAATTCTAGCATTACACTATTATTTCAATTTCATAATAAATTTAGAAGATGAAAACAAGACACGAGGAAAACAAGGAAACAGGAAATGTACCAAGTTGAAAACATTTACAACAACTTTTCGAATGTCTTCGGGCAGACCGCTGCGCACGCAATAATTACAGCGCTAATTTATCTCCCAACCGCCCAAAATGCAGAGTGAATTCTTCGCCTAACAAACAAAGCGATGCCTCTATGCATGTTTGTCTTGCTGACTTTCTAAATGCACAAAGTGCATCCCGCTGCAGGGCAAGCAACAGCGTTGTGCGTTGAGTTTGAGATGAAATTTCATAAACTTCCGCGTGCACATTATAATCATCTCTTCCCACTGGCGCAATAAACACATTGGTACACACGTCAACAGCAACAATGTTTTCAATTAGAATTGATATGAAAGCACTACCATACTACTAGTTGGAAATTCCTGGAATTGAAAGAATTTGAAACGGGACAAGTCAATAAAGATAATATTTATACGACTTTTAGAGTTAGTCCTGTCGCCTGTCGTAAAAATTATATATTTTTGACAAAGAAATTTCCGCTGCAATAAAACTTTACAGCTCCATAAACCGCCAATCGCGTGCATTGATCAATAATAATAATCGGTTGTAAAATTTCTCGCGCGATAGTTTTACGTTGCTTACTTTTTTTAACACGGATTTCCTCACGTGAAAATATATAAATTTACTGTTTTACCGTTTTACCGTTGTCGACTGTGAGTATGATGAACGAATGCCAGCAACAAAAGCATAAATTTTAAACGGATTAAAAAGGTGCCGGATTATATCTCCATTAATAATTATTGCAATGGAATTTCAATACCATCGAAAAAGGTAAATCACAGAATTTTAATAAATTCTTCAATCACAGTTCAGTTTTCGCTTTGAATCGGCAATAACCGACTTTGTACCTAATCTCACATCCACTTTGCGGCTGCTGCTTCCAAGAAGGAAGCCACCAGAAACAGTCGCTCTCGGAGAATGTCTCATGCATTTTCCTTTGATGCAATGCAATGCAGCGGGTCGTGCCTTATCGTGCGCAATGTGGAACGTAATGAGACGTCTGCGCGCGTTTGCTGACCTGTCGCACAAACTCCGCAGCTGGCCTTTTGCCTTTGCTATTTATTATTGGTTCGCGTTTTGCTTTGCTGTTACCAGCGGTTACCATATCGTGGCGGTTGATAAAATGCCGTGTGGCGTGTGGGGAGTGGTTTGGCGGTAACCGCAGGAAAATGTCTTTTTCGCGCGCTTCCGCTCTCCGTGCGACGTGAGTATAAGCGGTCGATACAATTTCCTCGCCTGCCCGTTCTCCAAATCTTGTTTAAAGGCCAGAAATCGCCTCCGTTTACCTCATATACTGGTCAGTTACATTTTAATCGTTTATATTAGAAATTATTGGTTGAAAGTAAGTTTTCGCTGAGGATACAATCAAGAGATTCATTGCAAAATGCTATTTTCGAATCAATAATTCGATGGTGGTTTTTGTATAATTTTGTTTATTCATTTTACACTCTGTGTAATGAAATGATTGCGGACGAGGGCAAAAACATGTCGGCTACGTGTACGGTGTGCACGATACGACGCGGCGCCGCAAAAGCAAAATCAACAAATAGTGCTTATTGTCACGCGATATCAATGGAAAGTTGTTTGCTTTTCGGTGCGGGAAATGATATAAGTGTAACATTTCCATCTGCAATTTCCTCCAGGCCGATTCCATATAATTCCCTTCTACGCCGCCGTATTTCGAGCTGTAATTTCATTAGACAATTGAAAGGCCTTCTATTATTTATTACCAATTCAAATTTTCAGGTGGGTGTTACATATGAGCCAACAATTTAACCATATATTTACCTTAATGTTCATATGAACGTTGTTTCTATCTTTTATCTTCAGCTGGGAGGTGTACGAACGAATAATATTTGCAGCAATACAGTAATAGATATCGTTTGCGGCATGGGCAATTGTAACACCTTTGCATAATTTCCACATTTTGGGTCTGGGAGCGTGATCATCATCGGCATATGCTCGCGCGCCACGCGCACGTGATGCGCTCATAATTTCCGCCGCGCACGCTAATGGCCGACATTCACATCCTACATCCTTGCGAGGCCGCCGTCCGTCGATTTGAAAATGGCCAGCTTGCACGCGAAATTAATATCTGCTCAAAATCATATCCACTATTTCAATACCCTTGGATATCTATAAATATACGATGCAAGCAAACATGGATGAAAGACAAAAGGGTATTTTGTTGCAAAAGTCCTTTTTCTCGCTAACGGTTTATTGACATTACGATCAGGACACGGATCGGGGTTCGTTCGTTCGTTCGCATCCGCCTTCTTGCAAAGTGAGAGATTGCGTATGCCATTTGAAGGTGGGCGATGGTATGAGTAGAGGGTTATAAAGGCTGCAAGAAAACATTCAATATTTTACGACCTTCCGCCGTAAACTCCACCGGAAGAAATCCTGCCATTTCTTAAATAATCCAAAAACTTACTCATAAAAATGGCAAGACAAAAGGCAGGAATGAAGATTGTGAGATTTTTCGCTGGGTTAATATTAAAAATTATATTAATAAGGAGATAATGATGTAATTAAAATCACGACCAGAAGAATAAATCGTTTGCGAGGAGTGAAAAGGTCTTCATTTCGCTCTGCCAACTCCAGAGATCCGCGTTGGAACATTTCCGATTTTATTACGATATTTACGACCGGGCTCCACACACACTCACTCCCTTCGCAACTTTATTTCCACGAAGGGATCAATGGTTGTCCTGGGCAGCATTAAGGATGAAGAAAAGGGGGCGTGTGTTTGATACATAAAATCAAATGCTAAACTATCCACTGATGAGAGGAAAAACATACACAACGCGCAAAACAAACAACAAACAAGAGATAAATAAATGTCCTATTCATAAATGAAATGAATTCTTTGTTTGGCGAAGAAGAAAGTTCACTTCATTGCCACACCTTCTCGCTTAATATTTCCTGCCTTCCGGGTGCTTGCTTCATCTTCGATCGCAAAGCGGGATTAATTATTGATGGGCCTTTGATGCGCCCGTAAACTTTTACCGCGGGCACAAACTGCGATATAAACGAACGGAACTTCCTTTCTGGGTGAATCACCGCCACGCATGTATCCAAATCTTTGAGGCCATCAGAAAATACCGGAAGAGCGGAAGTAATTACTTGGCCGCACACAAACTATTTGCTTATACGTTTTTCAGCGGCCTGGCGCTTTTTCATCAAAAAAGAACATTCCAGCTGGGGAATGAATGAAAAGAAACCCAAGGGCTTTTGTTTAATTAAACTGCGCTAGAATCCTTTGGCTGTTTTGGTTAGTTAGGTGGTTGCACAACACATTTCAATTAGTTAAATTTCCGCGCAACCTAGCGGACAAAAATGACAAGCCGGCGGTGATGCTACCGAATGCCATGCAAAAAGGATCAATGCGATTGCATTTGCAGAGCGTGCTGCACGTATTGTTTAATAGATAGATAACGATGGTGCAGAAGCAGCAGCTGGTGCCTGGAAGCAGTGCTAAATTCATTCTCGCATGGCGTGCAAGAATAGTACAATGATGGGGGTTGTAGGTGCACGCGGCTACATCGCCGGCGGGGTGCTTCAGGTGAGCGACGACAAAGCATGCGCCGAGCAGCGCGCGGCACTCGCTAAATAATTCACGTATTAGATTAGCGTCGGAATGTAATTTGCCTCTATAATTATACAACAGTTATTTGTGCGCGTGTTGAATTTCAATGCGAAGGAGTTTCCAACCACCGCATATCTCACCCGTCGCCGATCACCACCGGTAGATAATTAATTTCGACGCAACCAAAAATTGTTGTTGTACTCCTGGATTTTCGGATTTTTCCGGGCATAAGTCAACCGGGTGCATATTTCAATAATAAACTTTCGTACGTAGCCGGGAAGAGAAAGAGAGTGTGTGCTCATTAATATCGCATAATCCGTTTATGATGTAAACGACTCTCGTCTCTGCTTGCACCATGCACGAGCTAAAGTTGGACGGGAGGGCGCAAAACGCTCCCCAAAGTTATTTCGCAATCGTTACACTTCCATCTGCGTCGGTCGCACCGCAAAGGAAACTCTTCAACTCTGTAATATTTGCCGAGTTTGATTATAAACGTATGGTTTAATTAAATTCCTATTGGAAACCATCCGAAATTATTGGTCCTGGAATTTTATTTGTCCTAATTTTCGAAATACAGTAATATCGATTCATTCGAGTAAAGTAAATTATTGTGGAAATGCAAATCGACTTTGCGGAAAACGAGACAAGATGCAGATACGGTTACTTATGCCACTCTCTGGCACACTTCAGCACCATCCTTATATCGTGCGAGTCGTCGGGCTGCATGTCATTAGTAATCGATTCGCGTGCACAACTCGATCGACGTGTGCCATTATGGGTGCTGCCGTAAATTTGTTTACCATACGAGAGGCGTCTTTGCAAATAAATGCAGCAAATTTATATATATCGCCAACGTCGATAAACATTGACGCCCGACGACGTAGTGGCGACGATGGATTCCGGGAAGCGATAAAATTAAAGCCGTAAACTCCAACTTCTCGCGTGCTAAAATTAAATAAGTAGGAAGAAAATCGCATTGGAAGTCAAAATTTTCAATATTTTCATTCATAGCAATATAAATAATAATGTTTTAGGCGTTGCTAACAATTTTAATATTATTATTAAGAATTTTATTCAAAACGGAATTTAATATATGCATAACTGTTGTCGGGCGTTGTCCTTGCTTCCTTCTCGCGCTTATCTTATGTTTATTCACGATGTTTACGCGTGAATCTCATCAATATGTGCCTCGCAGAGGTGTTTGGTGCACGCCTAGCCTTGTCAGAAGCAGTCGATGGTTTGGTGGAGGCGCCGGGCGTTGACGTTATCTCCCAAACTATATTTGGCGTTCGCGAATTGCACACGACACGAACGAACACGATATCGGCAGCAATTGCTTTGTTCGGTGCGAAAACTATACCCCGGCACATAAAAGCTTATCAGAGACACGTCATAAATGACGCAAATCACTTCACTTCACGTAATAAAATATTTGCCCCTTTTCTGCCATGGTTCGAAAAGTGATAAGGAAAAAATTAAATAAAGGATGTGAAAAGGGGTTATCGGCTTGACATGGCACATCACTCGTGATTTCCGGTTGCTCGCTGTACTTATCTGTAATTTGGATGGCAAAAAAAAGCCACACACAAACCGCCACGCCACCGAGACATGACAACATCACGTAAGCGACTCATCTTGATAACAACTTCCATTAAAAAACGCCCCGTTTCCCCGTTTTTATCCTTCAAACAGGTAGAAAGGTAGAATTTCGTCCTGGGTGCAATGTAAGCATAGGTAAACTAATCTAATATGCAATAAGCTTTAGTTTAAATTAAAATTTGCGAACAAGGCAATATTGCGTTTCTCCTACTCGTGTTGTTTTTACTACTCGCGCCAAGTTTGAATATTGTTCGGGGGGTAGTGGTGCTGCTCTTGTATCAAGATATGCATGTTCTGACTGCGCACAAAGGAACGGTGGCTATTGTACCGTTTGCAAAGGGAATGGCAATAGGTATGTTGTGTATCGTGTTTGAGCGCAGCCACCCATTGTGACGCGAATTTACACCTTCGACGATATTATGCGCAACGCCCAACCCTTCTTGAATACGACTATTTTATCTATTCGCCTAGTTTGGCGCGCGCGTACGTACACAATTACGCCGAAGGACCAAGGAAGGTGGAGGAGCCTTCAGCGACCTAGTGACTTGCACAAACAATGAAATGTACTTGTTGTAAATTGATCACGTCGAGCGCAAAACTCCAATTGACGCCGGCGCCGGGCGGAAATGGTCACAAAATATTATTTATTATCCGGGCGAGTAAGTGGCGAGCCCATTAATCAAGCCGTACGCAATGCGAATTTTAATTAATTTTTGCATAAACCCCAAGCAATAAATATATAACTGGAAAGCAAGAAGTTTTCGTCCGTCAAATTTACAGTTAATTAATTAAACTCTCTCAACGCAGCAACTCCAACAGCAAGTCTTGGGTGTTAAGTTGAAGTTGAAAAATTCAATTAGTCTAATAAACTAAACGCTATCGACGCGACGTGGTGCGCCTTATATTTACTTTTAAAAAACTGTTACAGAAGTGAAATTACGGTTTGAATGGTTCGTTAATCAAAAAGTTTTAAATTTAACAAGTTCGCAATGCGAACGAATGCACGTAGCATGTTATATTTTTTTTGTAGCAAAGAAATCCTCATGCTCGGCACTATCTCTTGTTGGGCAAGCAGAGCAACGCAACGGTGGCAAAAAGCAGCCCCCGAAAGAAACCCATTTGCGCTATTACACTGCGAAGATTTGTCATCCCCGTCGCGGCGTGCCGGCAATTATCACTATGAAACTTCCGCCGTTCCGCCCTTCTGCTGCACACACACACCTTCCCCATTTCGTGCGCGATATGTATTTCTTCAGCACAAAAGAAAACGCGCCTTCTATTCTGCTGACTAACAATTAAAAGCACCTTGCTTGCCGCCAATGAATAAACGAAATGAATGAAAGGGATGTGTGTTGATATAGAAAGTGTATCCAGTGATGAGGGGGATGGGGGGTGGTGGAGAGGCGAAAGCATATCATCCGGGGAGCCGTAAAGGTGGCGGAAGAGAAAGTTCAAACGCGAGAGATATTTATTATCCGCGCGGCGAAAGCGGAACGAACGGATGCGCGCAAAATGCAGGAAAGCGGGTATAAGCGTACAGAATGAAAGATTGAAGGCGCTGAAGGAGAGCAGGGCGAATCGAAAAAGAATGAGAATAAGTAAGTAAGCGCCCGCGCGCGCCAGCGACGAGGACTTACGGGGATGAAAGGAAAAAGCCGTGGCGCAGCGGGCGTCGCGTAAAAAGCGGCGGCAGATAATAATCTATAGTCGGTCGCCCTGGCGGACGCGGCGCGATTATCCGAGTAACTAAGATTACTAATGTCTTTGTTTACATGTCGCACACCGTTCGTGGTTTGATTGACGATTGCAACCCAAATCCAAATCAATTTCGTTTGATTTGTTTCCAGTTGATAAATTCTAAAATTTACTTGTTTTTATCCTTTTTATCCTTGTCACCGTTAAAGTTACTAGTTTTGAATAATTAAAGATGGTCGTCTTCCGTGCAACACAAGTTGGCAACACTGCACAAGCGCTACAAAATTCAACGAAACGTTGTAGCAACGAATTTTGAGGTTAGTTTTTCTCTTGCGGTTGTGCTTGTCTCGTGCGTATTAATTAACATCTTATAACGAGATAACATTAATAGTGATTGTTCTAAAGACCTGGGAGCAACTAAAAGGCGCATTAGCGCGAATGGAATGCAGTGATAACAATGCCAGCGGCTAGGGAACACGGCAGCGAACGACACAAGGTGAGCTCTCCTTCTCACAATAAGCATCTGCTATTAAATTGCTTATCGTTTAAAACTGGATGCACTGGACGTTGCGCAGAATTTGCAATTGATTGATAACGTCGCGTGTGTTGCTTGTACCCATTTTGCCAACCATTGATTTAGTTTTGTGTTCAACAGGTTTGCTGGACTTCTTATGGAATACACATGCAGTGCATCTGGTAATTTGCCGATAATAGGACGTCACCCAAAGCTCCCGCACTGCACACTTCTAATAATATTGCTTGTGAATGGTTGTGAACATTTACATTGGCCTCAGGTGATTCATTTTGCTTCAGTGCCAGAGGCTAACAATAAGATTCATTCGAACAACATATGGTGGACTCTGGATTCATTTGAACAAGTTACCATTAGTGCTCTATATTATGAAGAGTATTGGAGCATAGACAGCAGCAAGTTGTTGTGAGATAGTAGAACAGTTCAGTTGTGATCTAGTGTGTGAGAAGTGATCTTCATGATTTGGATGGTGTTCACCAGTGTTCACATCGCCGTCGTCGGTATGCAGAACCCCAGGCATGCAGGGCAATGCAACAAGGCAGAGTGAGTATTTTTCTAAAAACATTTATTAGTTTGATACTCAAGCAAAGTTTGATTTTTTTTTCTAGATTGCTGTAGTAGAGTATATTGCCGTCATTCCCATAAGTGAGTCAATTTTGATCTACCATGCAAATACCCAGCAAAAGATACTGCATATCAGTATATCAGATGTTCTTAAAATATCCTTTTTACCCTTTCTATATTTGTTTGAGTGGTTTTGGGTTTTTACCAATCTTTAAAATGTAGTCTTATGTAATTGGATATGAGTTGAACGATTGAACTGTTGTTGTTCAGTTGTTCAAACATAGAGCACATATTTTGTTGCTGGCCGCCAACAAAAAACATGAACGCACGCACCACGTAATACGCACCCTTTGCAATATAAATCACAATTACTCGCGCGTGTGCACGCATTTGTCAGCTTTTTCCGGCTGTATGTATCGCTTTTCCACACACCGCACAGTTGCCTTTCACTCCCAAAAGCCTAAAAAAACGCAAAACACGTCGTGTGAAATTTCGCACAGCGCATATTTTTTATCTTTCACATGTGCGGGAGCGCGCGAAACGTAATGTCAAAATCATTCGGCGTTACAACTGCGCTTAAATAACCTGTCAGAAACCGCTCGCAATGATCATACCATGATCATGCACAAAAAATATCCAGCAGACATTTGATTGGATTAGATCTTGGGCTTTTCGACGCATTTCAATTGCACTTCGCCAACAAACAGAAGACAGGTTAATTTATTCAGATCCCTCTTTTGCTTGTCGGCCTCCTCGCCTGTCCGTTTTGCGGCTGCAGCGTGCTAAAGTTTCGCAGGCGGGGCGCAAACTTGCGGAACGTGCGCACGCTATCGACAAGATACTTTGCGCAACTGCACCATTGCTCGGTGAAAACTAAAACTCTTGGGCGGCTTCTACCAAACGACAGTATGTGTGGTGCATCATCTTTGCGGATAACTTCTGCATTAGCATTACATTTATTATATATAGCATGATATACAATTTCAATCAACAA
The DNA here is from genome assembly GCA_030264135.1 of Myllaena sp. GC000078. Taxonomy (NCBI): domain Eukaryota; kingdom Metazoa; phylum Arthropoda; class Insecta; order Coleoptera; family Staphylinidae; genus Myllaena; species Myllaena sp. GC000078. The sequence goes on along the minus strand of JARJDR010016586.1, from coordinate 21,589 downwards.
TTTAGCATTCTTAGAAGTCTACCCATGCAAAATAATTACGGCGCGCAGCGATGAACGAAGAAAAGCGCATTCGCTGAAAGATTCAAAAGCGCACTTGACTCGGGAGCTTTTGTCCTGCGGGGGTGAGGAGGGTGGGCGATGTGGGCAGCGGACAGAGCGATTATTTACTTCCGGCTGCTGCAACTTGGCAGTATCCAATTTGTAAACCGGCAACAATCGCCGCGTATGCTGTTGGTGATGGTTGCCGCGGGGGCGCAACGCGACAGATTAATGAAGCGTAACAAACTGTTTAGGCGGCCATTGCATTCCTAAAATTGAATGCAAATGGTTGTGGATACAAAGAACGCAGAGAAAAAGTTTCGCAAAACTTCTCGAAAAGGTGGAAAATGCAATCTTACAGTTTAATTAAAATTTAAAGAATACAAGCAGAAACTTTTCTTGTGTTTATTTAAATCTCATAACTTTAAAATGAAAATATTATCAGTAAAAGCGTAGATTTTTAGAAAAAGAAGAATTATTATAGTTTATTCGCATTCATAATAATAAAGTGCATATTTTATTAATCTTCATTTGGTGGTGGAGGCACACACGTCATACCATTGCACGACGACCGTAATATATGCGTTATTAGCTTACAAAAGCCCTCAACAAAAGCTGCACACGCTGCATCCACAACCCGCGGGCGCCTATTGTGGTGGAAAATGCGCTCACCGCGTGCAGCGGTGTCCTTCTCGTCCTTCGTCCGCATAAGAATACAATACTACTACATTCTGTACTTTATGCGCGCGATCGTTTGGCGTTTGACTTGCTCCTACCCCGTGCTCGCGACTGCTCAGAAACCGAACCGAGCCATTATATGCATAAAACGTCAAGGGTGGCGGTGGCGGTGGTGTGGTGGCGGCGGTGGCGTTGGTTTTCGAACTCGGAAACTCGGGTTTCCTCTCCTAATGCATAAATATTTATAAAATACGCGCGCGCTCGCGCTCACACGAGGCGCGCACTTCAGTTTCGTATTTATTTTGCATATCGTTTCGTGGCGGCGGCGCCGGGACCGGGACCGTGGCGATGGCGTTGGAGATGGCAGCGTGAGAAGATATGCAAACCGGGAGGGTAGATATGCACGCGTTGCGTAATACGCAAAAGGGACTCTCCTCGCTCAAATAAAACAGTAAAAATTCACACGAAAAAAAAACGACCAATCGCTGAATTCGTTAGCGATGGGCATTGGATGCGATGCAGTTTCCAAATTGAGAAAGTTCTCTCGGCTTGCGCCGACAACATTAAAAATACATTAAATATTATTGCAATTTGCATTTGATTGAAATTAAAACGGATTTTTATGCAGCGAATCAGTTAGTGGTGAGGGCAAGGTTAAAACAAATGGTATTCGACTTTTCATGCGCCGTTTGAGGGCTCGCTTTCTTTTGACGAAACCTGCCGCGCCGAAAACTTCCAGGATGGTCCGTTGGGAGTCGTTGACGCGGCCGCGCCGATCTTCCTGGCGCGTTTATACACTCACGTTGTAAATAGACAATTCCCGTGGGCTTTTTATTAGCTTTGCGTTGTGTTGCAGTTGCTTGTGTTGGGTAGTATAATGTACACGAAGAGTTGTTAACGTTGCAGCACTCGTCCTGTGCCAGGACGAACTTTGCCGAAGAAACTTTTCGCACGCGCCACGGTTTTCGGCGTGGTGTATGTGTTTTGCTAATATTTACGGCTTATTGTCGACTTGTTAAATGTTCGACCACAGTGGGTGCCACGCAAACATTTACTGTTTGCGGCACTTAGTTTATTTTGGGGCCAAGAAGAAAGGTGATGACGACTATTTTGCTTTCGTAATTATATGAAAATGCCGCGCAACGGGGTTGTCAGTCGTCACAACTTTTGCGGCTGCTTTTGTTGAACTTTCGAGTGATCGATATATTGCTGCACAAAAGTTGTGCGCGCCAAAACTTGATCCTTCGTCAAATATGGCGCGCTTGATAAACAAGTCGGGTGCCACATCAAACAGCTTGTATGAGTATGTGGATCGGTTTTGTTACTAATATGCTCACCCTCACTGAAACTTGTTTGCATGCTGCGGTATTATTCATGTATTGCTGATGATGGGGCGGATGGAGAGATCCGAATCGGCGAACCTTTCGTTCCGCTTTTAATCATATATTGCATATCGTTGTGATGCTGGGATCAAACGCGCGTTTAATAACCGCCCGCGTCCGCTTTTATTTATGCAGATTCGGTGATGCAATATTTTATCTTAATTGAAATCTCGGCTGGAAGACAATCGAAAACGAAGAGATTTATATCTATCGCATTTCGGTATATACAAAAATTTTATTATGCAAATATTATTTATGGGCATTTCAAGAAATTGCCCTTTCCGCAAATGACGGGATCAGATAGACTCGGACAAGGAAAAACGAGGATAATGATTAGTTGTGTTCACTAATGTTCCAATCATTAATTATTCATCGCTGTAATCAATCATTTTCATGCCGCCGAAACGATTGACTTTGTTTATTCACCCGCTACTCATTTCCCAGCATTATTAAATCATACCCATGATTGATTTCGCATTAATATTAAATTTAGGTAAACTGAAAAGCAATTATCCCCGGCAGCCAACTTTTCACTTAGCAGAAGTATTAATTTTGATACAGGCACAAGCCATTCGTCATGCGTTTCGAAATCGCATAAACAAATTGAACTTTTGCCGCGGCAACCTCATTAACCGGCCTCCGCTGCTGTCGTGGAGCAAGAGAAAATCATAAAACTTTTTCAATTTACCTCTACGCAGGCGGCTTGTGTGTTGCGTTCGTCCGTCCACTATTTGAATTGCCGAAAAGCGTTTACGTTTTCGGCTAATCTCCATCGGTAGCTTTTACGACCGACCAGCACTTCACCCTCTCAAGGATGTTTTTCGCTTAATTGCCACCACCACCACTCCTTGCTCCCTCCTGCTGCGCGCGCCGGAGGCACTGACGACATTAGCGAAACAACGTATAACATAATGTAAATGCGCCCGTAATTATCACGAATGGGGCACGAACGAACGAACGAACCAACGTTGTCCCAAAAGTGTCGTCTCTCCACCCCGCCCGACGCTGTCTGACAACATACCATTCGCTCATTTAGCGAAAGAAGAAAAGCGAACGCCGCAGGCAGCCGAGTACGGGGTGCACAGGTGGGACACAAAAGGGTTCCTTTATTGTTAATGCACCTTCCGAGGCGAAGACTTGTATAGTGGTGGCGCCTAAAGATTCCGGCGAGGATTAACCGCACGGAGGATGCCTTCCGGCGATGACGACTAGGACGACGACGCCGACGACGTCGCGTGCTATTACCTACGCTAATCTATAACGCTTGTCGGCTTCTGCGCGCCGCACCAGCCGTGTGCGTGTTCAATTATCGGGCTTTGTTGAATTGCTTTGCAAATGCCGTGATCTTGTGCGATCCTTTCGCACTATTTCGCGTTTATTGTTGCTTCGATTCGAAATGCGGCATAATTCGGGTAATAATATTGCGGACGGGAATAAATTTCTATATAATATATTATAAATATATTCATTTGTGTGAACGATGCGAAATATGAAATATTCGCCAGTAGGTAATATTAAAAATGGGGGCAAAATTTTGTATAACAAAATGCGAGCGTATGAATATGATGCGAAATCACGCAAGCTTGACGTACGTACGTGCCACAGGACGATGAAGTCGTTATGCGCTAACTATTTTCAGATCCCGACTTTTCATCGTGAAGATATGAAATGCTTCAAAGAGACACGGGGCGACTTTATCAATTTTGCGCAAAGCGTAACTTCCTGTCCTAATTATAGACTTGCTTTTATGAAAATTAGCTACGTCCAAGGTATGCGCGTCGCCGAATTAAAAGAATTTGTGCACTGTCGCAACTCCTCGTGTAGATGGTATTAGACCAGTCGTAAATCACGCTTGGTACGCCCACTTAAAACTACATTACGCCATTACACCCCTCCCAGCTAGGTCCTGCATGTGCATCATCCTTATTCCCGCAGGACAACATTGCACGCTCATTCATTCATCATTTACTTTTTTAATAATTTCTCTTGACGCCGCCCAAAAAAAAAGCGGAAAACATTGCAAATGTACTCGTCCTCGGCAAAAAAGACAAAGGAGGAAGAGGATGCGTATTCGAAAAGACATCAGTGTAAAGTATTAGGTGAAAAATATGAAAAGCGCGCGCGCAATACGCAAAACCGCGACGGAATGGGAGAAAATTAAAAACTTTATAATTTATGTGTTCTCGCGTCGCGCCGTCTCCGTCGCGCGACGTTTGCGACGATACCGCGCAGAAGTTTTTGGCCGTGGATAAGAAGAGATATTACGCGCGCAAGTTTTTAATGTTCCCTTTTTTTATACACAGATAATCTCTTGGATCATTATGGAGTGTGGCTCGGAACAAATTCGGTCGTATTTATTTTTGTTGCACTGCAATAGCAATGATGACATTTCTCGCGTGGAGTTATAATGATCCTGCACTTGACAGGCTCCGGGAGTGGTGCGGGTATGAATTTCAGATGAATTCAATTGTGCAGGCGGCGGCATTAATCACGCCATCATGCATCGACAGCATCACAGCGCGACGGCGCCGGCGATGCCATGCGATTAATAATAAAACGAACAGGCGCCAGTTTTGCAGGCATTGCAAAACATCTCCGCGTATGCATCGACCACAACGACTTTTACATGATCGATTTGTATAGTATGTTTGACTCGTGCCCATGGGTTTTGTTTGCGCGCCGGAAGTGCCCTCAGGATCAACGCTTTTTGCGCGCCAGCTGTTGTAATTTTCGCCGATATAAACTCGTTATTGGCACACAGCAACATATAATCGCATTTTACCTTTGTGACGCGGAGAACAAAAGAATGCCATTGTCATTGAAACCGTTAAAAATTATTTCCGCGACAACCATCCATCGGTTTGCTTCATTTGCACAGCAACATATTAGAGATCCGCGCGCGGGCGTTAACCGTTTGATCCCCGATAAATTCTTACGCTTGATGGCTTTTAATCAATGGGTCTCTGATGTCATTGCAGCTGCCGGAAGGGGGGTGGGTAAAGGACGAGGACGAGGACGAGGGCTTAAATCAAATCGCGGATATCGTCGGGCGGTCAGTTGGCCGTGTTCGCCAAAAACGTTCGCCAAATAAAACTACGATTCCCGGAGTCGACAGAGAGAAAGTTCACTGAATGTCCTGTGCAGGATTAGTGCTATCGCATAGATTATAAATCAATCATGGTGCGTTCGAATGGAAATAATAGATTGCCTTCATTCCGTGCAGCGTTTTAATTAAACGCTCCGCAGATAATTATAACATAATTTTGAGCCAGCCATTATTTAACGTTGGTGTACGCGCGCGCGCTGACAAAAATGCAAACGACCCTTATTAAGAGAAACAAAAGGCGAGTGCGTGCGCCGCATACATAACGACATTAAAGCGCACCTGTCCGGAAGAAGGCTTTTCTTATTGTTGGACTAATTCTCTGCATAAATATCAACAATTTAACACGTCTGTCGTGCAATTTTTCAAACGGGCGATATCTTGCGTTTTAACGCGAAACCCATCAGTAGCACAGCCGCAAGGGTTGTTATCGTTTGCGATTGCGCTGCGCTGTGGTGCGCGCTGTCAACTTCCCTTCTGCGCCGTCTTCGGGGGAGGAAAGGGGGACGGGGCGCAACAAACGTCCCCTGGAGGAGATTTTCGATTCGGCGCCGTGCGCAGTAATGCTGCAATATATTATTTTTTGCGACGCATGTGTTTGTCTTCTCGCGCGCCGCCACCGCTTTCATTCGAATACGAAGAAGAAAAGGTGAGATATTCCCGCATTTCGTCCCGGAAACAAATTTCCACCGAACAAACACATGCGCGCGGTCATCCATAATACATATACACAGGTATTCCCGTTGCCGGCAAAGATTTATTTGCGGAAACGACGAAAACGGGAGGGAGGGATAAGAGGTGCAAATATTCGCATCAACTATCGCACGATCGAAACGCTGCGTTTTTTTACACCTGCGAGAAATATAACAAAATCAATGGTTTCTTTTGCAAGAAGAAACAAAAAAACTCTCATAATCGGCCGATTTCTCATCGCGCCTGCTTAAATCGCGCATAAACCGAATGGATGGCGCGCGATTTGGTGAAACACGAAAATGCGTTGAGGGGGGCGTTCGTTGTTTGTTGCGGGCGCTCTGATTTTTACGCCCGGCCAACTTTCGAAGTGTTGGACCGGTGGCGCACATTATTCATCACCAACATGGGTGCGGCGACGATTTCATATCATCTCCGCTTTCAAATTGATGGATGCAAAGGCGCCCCCGTAATAAATAACCCTTGTCGATTTTATTAAATCTGTCACATTGCATTGTTAATCATCTCTTCCTTTTCGGTGGGCGGGGAGCGAAATTATGTTTTCTGGAGCGAAATGAAACCGCATCACAAAACTTTCGTTGTGGGGATTTATGAACTATTGCCAAGCCCCAAACACCAAGACCAACAGTTTGCACCGTAAATTTATCGCTCTCCGCGCGCGCGCGCCCAGCAGTAAGTTTGTTGCAATTGGCCTGTCACATTATGCTCTTCCACGTGAATTTATACGCGAATAATATTGTTGGAATCGGTTGCGTTTCGATTTTGGCATGTGTGCGCCGGCGCGCCGTGCGATAAACATTTGTTCGAACAACAACTACTTCTATTAAAAACTTTTCGGGAAAGGGAGACGCGCGCGCATTTACCTCGATACGAAACGCCGCTGCCATTTGTTGTTTGCTTGTCGAAGACGCCGGCTGCTGCGATGCGCACGTGACGACGTGTCCATAAATTAGATGTCGTCCAGTCTGCAAAAAGGAAAAATAATTGGTAAAATATCATCAATTCCATTTGCAAAAATTTGTTCCAACTTTGTTTTTATGTAGTCCTTGCATTTCCCCCCCCCCCGTGCGAACGTTTGCAGGTGTTTTTATCGATCACATTTCGTATTCATTTCTCAGCGCCTAATTTTCCCGCAATTTAATCTTTCTCCCTTCCGCCACCCGCCCCCGCCCCCTCCAACATTATCATACATATATATTCATCAAACGTTATCTTTCCACCCGGCTTTTCTTAAATCTCTCTTTTATGCAATTGTGCGCGTTCAATGAAAACATTCGCAAAAGGAAAAAGTTTTCTTTCCTTTTTGTGAGCGGGGAGGGATGGTTGTTGACAAAAATTATAATATTGTCTCTCCATGTCGGCCAACCGCCGAAAATCGTATATAGCAGGAAGGGCTTTGGCGGCGTCCTCGCGCGAAAAGCTCATTGCGGTCGCCGAATGCGGCAATCGTGATGCCGCAAACCACCACTCCGGACGGCACGGCGGCGGCGGGGGCGGCAAAAAACGACCATGAAGCCGAGGGCGCGCTGTGGTGCTGTGCTCTCTGTTTGAGGTTTCGAGCGTCGCGCGCGCGATAAAGGAAGAGAGCGCGGGATGTGTAAATAATCTCGTACTAACGAGCCGCAACAAGAAAAGCCGTTGACGATGGCGTGATAGTACTCGGTGTAGTGTGTATGTGTGTTCATCGAGAAATGGCTTTTCAATGGCGCCGTGCCGCCGTCACCGCGATTATTATCGTCATTTTGCGCATTGTTATTGCGGCCCAGGGTGTTGATGTTCAAATTGAACGCCCGCGAAATGAAAACGCCAGCAAACAATGATAAATGGCAACACGCAATCGTCATCCAGCCGTCAGCCAAGTAATTAAAACGTAAAATATTTCCGCTTAATGAAAATAAAATACTACGCAAATCGGAAGTTATTAATCGGTTGATGGAATATTGCAATATTATTAACATTTACATTTAATTATTATCCGATTGCTGACGAATATCAATTTTCCGCCAGCAAACCACTATTATTATTATTATTATCAGCAGTGTCAAGTAAATAAATAGATTGAGACATGGAAATTAATGGATATAATGTATGTAATTACGCAATCCGGAAAAGTATTGCGATAAGAGATAGAAATTTGCGTTTAAATTACATTAGCGCATACACAACATAAAGCAAAAACCGAAGCGATTTGTCGCCCGGTTTCTTTTACGCGCGTGCACTTTGCCAACCAACCAACCAACAACGGAAATACTTGCGCAAGAGCTTTTCTTTGCTGCATGTATCCGGTTATCCTGGTGCGCACGCCAGCGATGAGAGGCGCAACCCCTCCGCTGATATCTCGCACAACCCGCTATGTAAACGGCTGTGTGCTTCAACAAATAGTCGTACGGAAGCACCACAAAAAAAGATACGAAAATTATTTTTGTGCATCAGCTTCCGGGTGCAATATAGTACTTGTAGTAGGAGTGGAAAAAGGCAGGCGCGCTGCCTGGGCGCTAACTAAACGCTATATAAATTGCAGTCTTAAATATTTCAGAGTCGCATTTGTTACGCTTCTTATAGCTTAGCTGCGCTTGCTCGACCCGCCCCGGTGTGTATGCATTTTTGCTTCGACAAAATGTGTAAATCCCGAAATATAAATGGTGTGCGATTTGCAAAGCGGGTGCGAATTTTTCCCCGCTGCGCACAGCGTGTGATATATTCCTGCAGTGCTGCTAATATTGTCATCGATATAAATTGCCAGCAGGACAATTCGATAAATATGCATGTCCCACGTGATCGGGTTTTATTGACATCAATTACTGCCGCGTAGAAAACAATTTAGTTCTGAATTGAATTTGCGAGAATGCGCGGGCGGTGTGTGTCCTGGAAAAACAATAATGTTGCGGTTGTTTTAATTATGTGCTGCGGTTTGGAGTAAAATTTTTAATTAACTTCATTGTTAAATAAATAGGAGAAGAAACGCGTAGGCGTATATAACGAGAAAACATATAGAGAAATTTAAATTAACAAATCACAGAAAGCGACGTTGCGTAAAAAGAATTTCCGCGAAACCTGATAATTACCAGCCCTTTGATGATGCAATTCACGTCTTGCTGAGCACCAGCAAATGAGGAAATTAACGCAATTATAGCATAAATTACCTATTTGCAAAAAATTCAAATTGTAAAATCCATATATTTACCAATCCGGAAGAAATTCATGTTATTTTTGGTAACATTCAACTCCCGTCCCTTGCGTTGGGCATTATTAATATGTCGCGTGCGTGTTTGTTCGATTTGTTTGCCGCAGTCGCATTTAATGTGAAACAATAATAAATATAAAATAAGCCACTAGGAAATAGGAAATACCACATTCGACAGTGGTGCAGAATATATACATTAAAGTCGACAAATAAATACCCAGCCCCAATTTTCTGCATTTGGTAACATATTGATAAGGGCTGTGTGTGCGTCCTTGGCACGAAAATTATTATGTAGGCATAATATTCGTTCGTGAATGACGGCATTTTGCCCGGCGCACACATGCTGCAGCATATCAAATGTATTTCCATGTCAAGTTGAGTTGCTTGGAAATTCGTGCTCTGCCTTTTGACTGCTGACCTATTGCGCCTATTCCAATAGCCTCGCCAACCAACGTGTACGCTATATATACTCTAATCAAAAGCAATGCCCCACACGCAAACGCACTCCACATAGCCGTAATCACACTGAAAGTATACATTATTTACCCAACAAGAATGCGCTGACGCTGTGCTGTGCGGTGCTATGCCGCGGTAGGCATAATTATATTGACTGAAAATCGCTAATCGTATTAAATGTCGCCGCAAAATGCGGTATGGCGCGTTGTTAATTGCGCACAATGCAAATGAGATTTGCAAATGACGATATAATTCTATTCATTTCGATTTAATTTGCGCAACAAAACACCATTGAAATTGGAAATACCTGGCCGGGCGAATTATGACAAGGATAATTCCCGCGCTCGCCATTAGTGATTTTATTATTATCCTGAATGGCACTCGATTTTCAAAACTAATTAATAATATTGGTTGTATTCCTGACAGAGTGTCATTGTGAGACCACAAATTTAAATTTTAATCTGCTGGATTAATGCGTAAAGAAAACAATGCGTCTCCTCAAAACGGATAAGGGGTGGAAAGGATAAAACGCGCGTGGGTTACCTAATCGCCGCCACATGCGTATAAATCATCATCGAACTGGCATTAAATATGCATAGCGCCCAGCTTGCCAACCGGCTATGAAAGTGTAATATAGAATACGGAATTTGCATGCTGCACCCCCCTTGACAACATTATACTAGCGCCAACAACATATGTTCCGCTTTGGGGCGGTAAATCTCATAACAAGAGAAAATTACACGACAGGTGTTGATGCACATACCCACCCTACACTAAGCGACTTGTAAACATAACAATAATTAATTCCGAAAGGCATAACTTCTTTATTTTTGAGTAACAATAATCATGTAGGATTGACGCAGGAGAAAACACGCTTGCATCCTAGCGGAGCGGAGGGCTTCGTCTCACCCTCCGAATAGTCCCAATCGCGGCGTTCGGCCTTTGCGAAAAGCGTGTACGGAATCACCGTCACAACACCAATCAGTATGGTGACGTACGATATCAGATCCCATTGTTCAAACGAGTTCTGCAAAACGTACACTTAAGAAATTGTCGAAGGGATTTAGTAATGTTATACTTCTTGCGCAATTTGACCGATTGTGTAGGGCGCCACGGCGCCAGCCAGCCCACCAGCGGCATTGACAATCGCCGCCACAATTCCCGTGTGTGATTTGGTGATATCAATGATTGTCACCTTCATTCCACCGTAAAACGCCGCCTTTAGCGCCATCCCCGCTGTAATTGCGACAATAGCACCAAATTGGTCACAGCGCAACTTGCAGCAGACCAACAGACAGATACAAGGGCCAATCGAGGCTAAAAGACAAAAATATTAATCATGGTGAAAATCAATAGTATCGATTTTCTTTAGTTTACCAATGACCGTGTTTATAATGCGCACGCTCACCGTCTTACAGCTGGTGTGCGCAACGAGCGCGTCGGTGATGCCACCAAACACAAAACTGGAGATGAAAAGCGCCACCTGCGGAATGCACACCAGCAAACCGCTCTGCTTCGAATTGAATTTGAGCACGTCGTTGAGATACTTGGGGAAGTTGGTGATGATCGTAAAAAGCGTGTAATCATTGCCGAACTGCACAATGATGCAGGACCACACGACCACATCGGAGAGGATGTCCCGCAAGGGTAGGCGGTTGCTTTCATGCTGAACTAATCCCAACAAACAGTAAACCAAATCGAAGAATTGCAAAGGAAATTGGTTACCAATTTGTTGACGTAAATAAGCGGCCTCTTCCGGAGTGATGTAAGGATGCTTATCAGGGGATGAGTAGACAAACGCCATGAAGACAAACACAAAAACACCGCCGCTAATGGCATAAGTGTAAAACACCCACACCCACGATCGCCACCATTCTAGGATATACGCGGTGGGGATGTTCCCCAGGATGGTGCCGATGCTCAACGAGGAGAGCACCACGCCGCCAACAAGCGCACGCTCCGCGTCCGGAATCCAGTTGGACATCAAACGCGTTGCTCCCGGGTAGATGGGTGCTTGACCCGCCCCGGTCAATATGCGCAACAACACCACAAACGCCCAATGCGTGTTCATCGTTAGCAGTGGAATCAACGCCGTGCAGATGCTGGAGAGGCTGCAGCCGATGACAATCACCCACTTGGCACCGTACACGTCGCAGAGGTAACCGGCGGGGATGTTGCACAGTAGGTAGCCGATATAGAACGCCATCAGGAGGTAGCTTTGGGTTGCTTCGTCCCAATCGTATTTGCCACCCTCGATCGGATTAATCACTGGGCGATTGGTGGCGTCGCCGCCGCACCGCGTTAGTTCTTCGGTAATGTAGACGCGGCCGGAGTGGTTCATGGAGCTGGTCATTTCGGTGATCGCCAGACTCAGGCAGACGCGATGCGTGTAGCAGAGAATGATGCCGAAGATCACCAGCACGGACATGATGAAGCGTTGATTGGTTGCTCTGCCTATGGGGGGATGCGGATGGAAGGACTTGCAAATTGTTACAAAGTTACACTCACCGCAACAAACGCATTGCAAAAAGTGACACTTTTTCTGCGTTTTGAGACACTTGAGAATCATCAGCGTCGATGTACGCGGCGGTTTGTCTTCGGCCATGGTTTCGTTTCAATGGGGAATTTTGGGGGGCAAACCGTGCGCGCCGAAAGAGAGAAATACACTGACACGGCCGCGCCCCGGCCGCAGCCGGCTCGCTGACAGGGCACGCATGCGGATGTGTCAAACGTTTACGATTTGCAATTTTGGCAATCTATAATTGCTATTGAAATGCGTAATTGTTTAACCAATGAGTAATTTTTCGCGCGTGTTTAGTTTGCATTCGCATTCGCATTTTGACTACGAGATTAATTATTGCCGGAATGCAAAGCATTGTGGTGTGCTTGTAAATCAGCGTCAAATAACTCGGAATTATTCCCCCAAACAATAATGTTGTGTATTTGCAATTACACTGATTCACAGCTGCATTTTTTATTCGTTGAAACAATCCGCTGAAAGGTTTTCCATTATTACCCCAAGCACAGAAATGTATATAAATAAATTCTAGATAATAATCTGTGCCGTAAATTCGTATTAGACTTTGTTGTTACTTTGGCGTACGTTTATTTTTCGTGCTGGCGGAAAACTAAGTAGCACAGCGTGTATGGATTCCTGCCGCAGGGCATTTTTTCCAAACGGACGGGTTCTTAAAAAAACCACCGGCATGATGACGACGGTACATATCACCTTTTACCGTGCGCGCACTCTCGGCTTGATGCTGGCCGGGCCATAAATATTGATTCCATTGAATTCAATTTGGTGGCGTAAGTGCGGGCGAGCGGGGGCGCACGCACGAGAGAAATCGACACCGGGGCATGAAGGCAAAAAAAGAAAGGACCAAGGTGGAAAGTTTTCCTTCATTACGTTTAGATTTAGATTTGCCTTATCGCCGCCACAGAAGCGCATGTTTAAAGTTGGCGGTAAAAAGGATAAAATCAAACATGAAATACGCCTTTTTTACCTGCGGCGGCGCTGGCGTTCCAATTTCATTGTTGAAGTGGTGGCATAGGATACGTATCGCTCGCAATTTTCCAATATAACATAATGAAATCTTCTTCCGGCTGAGCAGCCAGCCACTAGCAGCAGCATTATGAATTCTTCGCCATAGAAACCCGATGCAGTACAGTACGGGTCAGTAATAGAGCACGCGTCGAAGCGATAGTGTTGGCTCCAATATACAAAAGTCGAACGGCGGAGGTGTGAATCTTCATTTTCGAGTGGCCTGCCGAAAAGCGGAAAACGCTGGCGAAGGAGAACGAACGGAGAGAGGAGGCGAAGGGACGCGTTGGTCTACTTTATACGAAACTGGATTCTGTTGAGACGTTGAAGCTATTACACGGAACAAAGGAGGATTTTCTTTTCATCACTCAACAACAGTTGGACGGGCCGGCGCTGGTAGACTCCTTCCTTTTTGGCGCCACCCGCGCCTTCGCGAAGACGGCATAAATGTAATGACCACTATTACGTTGTGAAAAATGATTGCCGACCGACAATCGGACGCGTGCGCGCGAATTAATCAAAGTCAGCGCACGCGGCGCGCGCGCAGATGATTTCAGTCCGAATGCATTTCGCCTACGGTTCGATGTTGTTAACGAGCTGCGCACTGCGCATCCTAGTGTTGAATTGAAGATGAGCGGAAGAAATGCACATGCGGTGGTATAATACACTTCCAAATTAAATTCTGCAACGACTTTAATAAGATCAGTCAAAGAGCCGACGCGGGAAAAGTTTCATTGTTGGCGCGCGCGCGCGCTCCTTTTTAATTCTTGTTTGCGCCGAGGGCCAGCCCGAGTAATACTGATAAATGAGGGGTGCATTTAAGTGAAATTAGAAAAGATTCCCGCGAGCGGAGCAGGCAGGCAAACGAAGAGTTGTTGAAAGTCAATCACGGACCGGCTGGAAATTAAAATTTCCGGTGCGGAGGGCGCGTTTTGTTTGAACAATTTTTTATTCGGGCAAGTATGAAAGATGAGCATCAATAACGACGGGAGGACAGCGGCAGCATACGTGCATTTCCGGGTAAAGGACAATGAAAAAATATTACGATGGAGCGCGGGGGCGCGCGCGCGTGTTGAATGCGATCGCATTCCGAAAATATCGCCGAGAGATGAAACGGCAAAGCGAGAAATGAGCGAGCCGTGCGATCCTCCTCCCCAGGGGGGGGGGGGGGGCAACGACTATGCTTCCTGCTTCCACCGGTAGCGCGGGGGGCGAGGAGCGTGAAATATTGGTTAGTAAATTACGCCCGGCAATAAAGGTTACACACGATTGAATGAACTCCTATATCTCTTTTTCGTTTGGGGGGCGCATGCATTCCCGCATTGGATTGTCTAAAGCACGCGCGAAATTGTACGTCCATTCGACCGACCGGACCAGACGCGCTACTTCCGGGCGCGAACATATTACCGGCATCACCCTTTTTTTATATCGGCCAAACGTTAAGCAAACGCCGCCAATTTATTTAGATTTGAATAGCACTTCTCAATCCAATGTCTGTTTAGGGAATTCTTTAAATTATATTTCTAATTCTTTCTCTTCTTTGTATTCTTCATCGTATTTGCCATCATCATGATCATCACCAAAAGCACGGCGCGCGGCGGTGTGAGAAAAGAAAAGTTTGCGACACGAAAAACTTTTCTTCCCCGTTGAGAGGAAAAAAAAACAGCGTGCGTTGTAAACATGACGTTCAATTTGTAACCGCGCCTTTGATCGGCGTAAATTAAATATCCTTGTTTTTCGTCGGTTGCTGCATAGCATATCGGTTGGGACATGGTTAATTGCAGCGCGTTTGAGCTGGAGCGCGCTTTTTCGCCGGTGCAGCGCACAAATATTTGCGCGCGTTGCACACGTCGCACGCTCAACTGCATTCAATTTCAATAACGTTATGCGCACACAAGGCGCATTGCATTGCATTGCATGTTGCACACGATTTTCGCGCGCGCGCCAAACGCCCGATAATTGATAATTTTATTTACGACATTATTATTGCTGACTGCGCACTACTAGTTGTGTAGTGCTTCGTATTTAATACACTTCTGTGGATTTTCGATTGCACTGCGGATTACACCGTTGCACATGTGTGGATACACATAATTCAATGAAACGCGTTGATTAATTTATAATCCTTGGAGCGGATGCGCTTTTAATTAGCTCGTTCGCTGACACTTAATAAATTGCTGACCCGGTTCAAAAATGCCATCACACAATGAAGCGGCTTTCTACTCGAACGCGATCAGACGTTCAACGCCTTCGCGCCGACGATCTTCGTATTCATCACACGCAAACTTCCGTAGCAAAAATATGATGAATGCACCACGCATGAGGCGCATGCGATTTCATTAAATGCGATCACGCCGCCGGCGCCGTCGCAGCGCATGCGATTCAATGGTTATATTTGCAATTGAAATGTTGTTTCTTTTGTTTTTCTTTTCACTCTGCTCCTGTGAAACCAGAGGGCGGTGGTATTTTAAAATGCAATTGAAAATTCCTGACGACTCAATGAAGACACCACATAAAACGGTGGGTTGGATGTGTACACACATCGCTCGTTTATGCAACGCAAATCTGTTTCGCTCGGCGTGTGGTGCGGGCGCACGACAACGAGCGGCATTATGTATGGTCGCGTTTCGAATTACCGCTTTGCATAAAAGATACAGGCGCTTTACATGCGCGCGGGCGTGGGCGCGAGCGCGGGCGCAGGCATGCAAGCAGCATCATCAGTGGCAATGCACAATATGCGGGGCCAGGGACAGGGGGCCATAACACGAACGATGAACGAACGGCAACAATATTGCAAGAAAGACGTTTGGGAAAGAATGGGCACGCGTGCATGTGCATGCAAAACCCATTATTTTCGCGCGTATTGTCACGAACTTGAATATTATTATTTTAGCGCAAAAGCTGCGCGGAGCTTATCTTACATTTTGTGCGTCTTTTTGTTCACGAAAAGCTCAACCGTAAAATGGATTTGTTGTTCTACATACTCGTATTAATAGTAAGTAATAGTAAGTTATATAATATGGGTAATCCTTAATTAAAGGAACTGGGTGGTTGGTTAAAATCAATATTTGGTTAGGTCCGAGGTAGGAATGAATTATTGACGCATTTCATTCTTTTGCCATTTTTGACATCGGACACAAATCCATTCGGCTATATAATCCGACAGCGCACACAGGCGGGTAGGCTTTAAATGAATATCCATTGAAAAGAGAAATGCTGAGCTCCGTGGAATACAATTAGGATGGAAAAAATCCTTGCTTGCAGCATATGCATGATGCACGCCATAGTAAAACCCATCCTCGCGCGCGTAATTCAATTATTTCCACTATTTACTATCCTGCATTTCACACCACCATATTGCCCAACCCACCACAGCATTTATATGTGGCCAGTGCACATTATCCCACCTTTAGTTTTATTTTAAACACCACTATTTGATTTATTTAAAGCAAATCCTGTAATATCTTTGAAATGTCCTTTTTGGTATACTCGTATCTTCAAGGTGTAACACAAGTGGATGGGTTAAAGTTGAAGTGCAATCGACAAAGAGAAATCGCGATTATTTGCCACTGCAACATTCGCCAACAAACTTTGACAAAGCATACGCCCACGCAGCCGGCGGCAATATGGCAGTGCGTTTTGCGTTTTCAAACATAATACCACCCCTATACATGCAACTCAATGCATGGCAGGCAAAGGCAGACAAATGCGGAATAAAGGCAACCGCCGAAGAAGC
The DNA here is from genome assembly GCA_030264135.1 of Myllaena sp. GC000078. Classification (NCBI taxonomy): domain Eukaryota; kingdom Metazoa; phylum Arthropoda; class Insecta; order Coleoptera; family Staphylinidae; genus Myllaena; species Myllaena sp. GC000078. Next base: position 4,759 of record JARJDR010016586.1, on the reverse strand, counting down.
TCAACCCGGGGGTAGTTAGTCATTATTGAGCCGAAATTACTCATGTCGATTACATTCTCAAAGCTCTCGGTAAAGTTTGCCACGGCCAATGCGGCGAATGAATTATAAATCATCGTCGGCATCCATTTGTTATTATTCAATTGATTCAATTTGTTTGCGATGCGGGTGAGGTTGGACAAGGGATAAACTACACCCAAACCAGAAAAGGGGATTAATACGATTTGAGTGGGGTTTGGCATTCTTTTCCCTTCGGCGGGCGCCATGCGTTTTCTAGTCATTAGAAGTTGGCAATGCGCGCGGCAACTATAAATTTCCCCAAATGTAATGTGATGATAACAGCAAGGATGGTTTTTATGAAAGCGCGTCGTGGTTTATTATGATGGGAAACCGAAATATTTGCAGGCCGCACACGCACAGGATTTATTTGTTTGCCGAAATAAAGCATACATGCGGTGGAAGATTGATAAAGAACTGGGCCGGGCGCGCCGCGTGTAATTAGTTATTGTTAGCAAAGTTTCATTCATCACTTCGGCGGCAGCGGGGGCGGCGGTGGGTGTGCACACGCTCGGGCGTGCAACGTATATACTAAATTAAAACGAGCTGCTGGTGCTGTGGTGCGATGCTGCCACTAAATAACCGCTGCGACCGCGCATGTTGCCTGCGATTAATAATAAATGAAGAAAAAATGTGGGAAAAATGTTTTCCTCTCTCACCGAGCCAGACAGCGTCCAGTGATTATTGATTGACGCGCGTTTGCTGGTTGGAAGGAAGCGAAAGACACGCATGGTCAAAATCGCCGCGCCGCGCGCAAGATTGACGTGAAATATATCGATGGCGATTAGGTATTAATCATTTGCACCGTCATGGATCTAATCCGCTAATTATAACCTAGTTTGATAGCTAGCTTGCCATAAAAAACTGAAATACTTAATAAGATTGATCGATATCGATCAATAGTCGTATGTTTTTGTGGAAATGAAATTGGAAACTGGAAAGCACTCACAATCAGTGGGGGGAAGGATAACAATGGCGGACAGGATGCAGTAGTAACTATGTGGGTGGATATTTTTATCAAATTACTAAATCATCACTTATCGTGGAGAACGTCCGGATTCGCATGCGGAATTTATTTGTTTGCTGAATTATACGACTGCTCCACCGTTTCTTCAGCCCGCAATTACTTACATACCATTGCATTTTGAAAATATGATAAAAATGGTTGAATGGCGAAAAGCTATCAGGCTATAAAACGATCACCAAAGCCATGATACACTGTGTGGTGTGTGGGCGCTGGTAATCGGGAGGCACTTCAAAAGCGATACCAATCTGCATTATAAATTGCGGAAGAAGACTTTTCTTTTACGCACGTACGCACGCACGCAGCCTCACGCATACGGGGAAGCGGTGGAGATCGAAGAGCAGGGCGCCGCGCCGCAATCGCTGATTGCATTCGCCATTCGCCGCGATTCCCAACCGATATAATATTACATAACGCGTTTCATCCAATATCGGCGGCACACCACTCCATTCCACTTAGTTTTTCCCTCCTTTCCTTCTTTTCTTCTTTGCCAGCCTCTGCTTCCTTTTTTCCCTGCTAGCTACCATCTACAATCATATTAGGTTCGTGAGCGTGCGCAATTCTCCCGGCTGTAAGTTATTTATTAAGTCTAATAAACCCGCGGGAAATCGAGTTCGGTGCACCGCTTACCTATTCCCTCAACCAAGTGCATTAACGGCGAGGCGCGGCGCGAAAGAAGCGCGCCATCAATATTTGAGGAAGTTGCATGTATAGTTGGCTCAACTTTGCCGGTTTTATTGCGCCCCGTGAATGCCTACCGAAATTCCCGCCTTGCACGTCGCTGCGTTTCATATGGTAATTCCGGCGACGACGCGTTTCGATGAATGTCGGTCGCGTGCTTTGCGGATTATCCGCAGTTTTGCATATAAAAATCCGAAAGTTTGCAGGCTGCGGCTGAAAGTTCTCTGCGTCTTTGCGCGATTTCAATCAAAGCGTCATCAATCATCTTGCGGCAAAGTTCCACCCGCGGTAGTTTTTATTTATGCAACGTGCATTTATTTTAATTATGCCCAGGCTCTGATGTCACATAATTAACAGCCTGAGAAGAGGGAGGAAGCGGCATGGGGGCGGTGGTTGGTTGGTAACTTTAAGAATCTAATCTTTGGCGCAATATCAATATTGCAGCAGGTTGGAATATGGCCGTAATAAAACTTTAGAGATTTTTCCAATTTCCAGACCATCGTCTTCCCACTTCTTCACCTCCTCCCTCTTCTCTTCCTCCACCTCCGCCACCATGAGAGCCATTAGGCTAAGAAGATGCGCCGAACGCAGCGGCTTGCGCGTCTTGCTCAAAAAGTGTCAAGCGAAGCACAAATTCGAAGCGTTATCCTTGCGGCGGGCATGTCGCCTTAATGTGCTTTCCTGCTTGTTCGATTTTTGCTCGGCAGCGATTTTTTTGCGCGAAACTTGGGTGGGCGAGGGCAATGTATGTAACTTTAAAATACGTGGTCGTTTCTTAGCTTGTCGTCGCGGATTAATTATTCGAAAACAAGCGCGGCAGTTTCGGCAACAATGCGCTCAGCGAAATTTAATGAGCACCAATTTTTCTTTTCAGCTTGCGAAACACAAACGCAAACGCGTCTTGTTGGAAATTGGGTTTGATTTGCGAGGGGAGAGAGCGCATTATGACCAACTGTTGCCCTCCCCTCTAACAAAACTGAAATTACATTTTCTTAGATTGCTTTTAGCTGGGTCTTAATTGGTAAATAATGCAAAACGGTCGGCTCGTCAACTATTTAATATTAACGCAAATCGCCTGCCGTCTTGTCACTCGCGGTGAATTAATAATGTTCTGCAAAACGATTTGGCGTCTGTTTAAATATCCATCAAACGATTAATATACGGCTGCCGCGCAGTGTGCATTCGGGCGGTAAATGATCATTTTTTAACCAGCCAGCAGATAATTTCAAGACAATGGGCTTTGTTGTCTGCCCTAGTAATTGAATAATAAAGTCCGTCATTTGGATCGCTTATTATTGCCGAGCGGCACAAAGATCGCATAAATTATTACTGCCCGAGGGAAATATGTCTTTCGAATGATGAAGGAGCAGAAAAAGAATGATTTACTTGTCGGCTACAATACTACGAGATACACAAAAGCAATAAAAAAACTCGCCGCGGCCCGACAAGTAGCCGACGACGATAATAAATTATTTAATAAATTTCCCACGCGCCGACACACGGAAGCAATAAATATGGCGATGATTTTTTTATCGACCATGCTACAAGTAGGCGGCAATCAACTTGATGCGTGAGCGTCGCATCCATATCCCTTGTTTGCACTGCGCAGATTACGCTAATTACGCTGCGGATGGCGAGATACAATTAAACACGTTCCGTAATTTGCACGCAATAGATTTTTCATTTTCATTTCGTACGCGCGCCGGCGTCCAGGACGGCGAGAGGAAAAGGGTGGCGTTTTCACGACGCGTTTGGGGGGTTGTTTGGAGTGTCGGCGGTGATAAACACATTTCCCATTTGCGCCGGACGCGTATAGATTACGCCAACAAATATACGTAATTTTTTTTCCACCAGCGGACCGTATCAAATGCGTGTGACATATACTCATTCAGCTACATGGCGTGGCGCAAAACCTAAAACAATTTAAGCCCCTTGCCCACCGTTTTTTTTTCCACACCACAACCAATATAGTACAAACCTAATAGATTTTATACTTCAGAAAAAAACAGAATCGCGGAATATCATTGTGGTAAAAGCCATTTATTCGGCTTCTAGGATCGTAAATCATGCGAATGGTAAAGGTGCATGATCCTTTTTTTTCTCGTGAAGAAATATAACATTTGTGGCCCAAGGACACACAGCATCCTTGTCGTCGGGGAGGGGAGGAGTAAACTAAAAAGCCCCAGCCGACGAAAGAACGGCGGAGCTATCTCGCGCCGGTTCATTTCGCTCATTTCGACCTCGGCGAAAACTAAGGGTTTGGGCGTAACCGCAAGCAGTGCGCGGCGCAGTTTAAAAGGGCGAATGACCCCCGCGCGGGCGCCACGCACTTTAGCCGAAACTCGGGGGTGGCTTGGGGCGGGCGGTTGGTGGTCGTTTTTGGTTCATTGGATGCTCGACTGGCCGAAACGTGTGGGATTGAGTTACAACCTGCGCGCGCGGCAGTTAATTTGTTGCTGTTGCCGATGGTTTACATGCGCGCTGGGGAATTAAACAAGCCATTAAATGTCCGAAGCCGTTTCGCGAACGGCGAGCGGCGAATGAAGTCGAAGAAATCCAATCGAAAATTTGGACAGCAAAGGAGATAAAAAAGAAGAAGACATTTTACGCGGATATAAATAACGCAGGTATAATTGTGAGCATCTGAGAGAGGAAACTATTTCGGGGCGCGACATAAACAAGGAAATAGAAGGGCGGACGGGGGCATCCATGAAATACGAGCGTTGCAGAAATAGATTCTCGGCGCGCGCGCGTGTAGTGAAATCCGACGACACCTCAAACAGAAAACGCACAGCGACTCTTACGAGCGATGACTGAAAGATGACCTATCCATTCGGGTGTCATTAAAAAATCATCCGAATCATCAAACGGCGCAGTGTGCGGTTTTTATCTATATAATAAAGTTAGTAAGGACAACAATGACGTTAAAAAGATGCAAGATAGACGGGCTGGGTGCGAGAGTGAGATACATACACCAAAATTGGTTGTCATGGTAGAGTG
>JARJDR010016575.1:0-11257 GCA_030264135.1 Myllaena sp. GC000078 | reverse complement strand
CGTATAAATACGATTAAATTTCGGCCGTCGGCGATTTGCATTTTAACTTTCGATCTCCTACTTTGTTGACTGAATACTAAGGATAAGAGGATTGCGTGTGGCGTACATTTTGCATTGGGTAAAACCCAAACGACGTGCGTGAAATATTTCCCCGGGAATTTTTTTCATTCAAATCACTTCTTTGTTTTTTCCCCCAGTTGAACTCAATTTGTAAGTTATTCAAATCATGTTCGTACAAAAAGATAATTAAATTTATAATCAACGTATAATTGTTTTAATTCAATAGACACTTGACAGCAATAAAAAACCGCAAGCTAAAACCTAATATTGTTTACAACACGGTTTATTTTGTAAACCACGGAAACTTGCTGCGTATTTATTTCTATTTGTTTCGCAAGCATAATTAAGTTAAACTACTTCATAAATCAACGCGTTGGAAATTCCACGTAACAACCGCGTAATTCTTTAATTGCGACCCGATTGCATTGTGCATTAAATTTTCTTCGAATTGATCATGCAGTTCAAATATAAATTTTCATCAATTCAGACCATTTGATTGCATTATTCTCTAATGACACCTTAAAAAGTTCAAAGTCCTATGCAGTAATGAGTTCATTAAGCATTCCGATAAACATTGAATACGTCAGTTATTTGAATTTTGATCTACTTAGGTACCCAATCATTAGTTGTTTTTGAGAAATCCAACGACTACTAGGTAGAAGAGATATTATTCTATTATTGCGATTGCTTTAAATTCAAATTTACCTTGAGCACGACGGAGACCGGTTTTGTTCGGCAGGTAGGTTCGTCAATGATATTCAAATTACGTTTAATTGTCATGGCATACACAAGGATCGATGTAAAATCGATAAATACAGTATTTACGTGCGGTGATTAGACGCGAGATTCGATTACTTTCTAAATCGGTGTCGTTCATTCGCGTCATGCGCATGATATCTAAGCAATTAATTGTTTTACACGTACGCCTTTTAGATGAATACCTATACCCACTCGCATAAAGTCAGATTGTTTCACCTGGACAAACCGCCGATGGACGTTGGCGAGCGTGCGATGGTCGTCATCGATTTCAGTCGGTTGCGGCGATTGTTCGAACGTGCCAGCATCGAATGCAAGATACCGTTTTAATTATCGCGCATCATGCATAATCGACAGACAAAAGCAATACGTCGCAGTTAAATGTGCATTTGCCAGAATGGATTATTCTTTGTGAATTGTTTTAAAATTGTGCATTACAACATGATTGAACTTACTCTAGTGATTGGTTTATTCTGCGTAGGATTTGCACAAGCTCAAGGTAGATTTTATCCACTTTCCGGCAATTTTTCAAATGTATCCAACAATTTTAGTGGGTGATTTTTGCACATTTCGAATTACTGGCACCAATGGCGTCTGCAAACTGGCGACCGACTGTCCACTGGCAAGAATGCAAGCGAATCTCGGCATCGATCCCACGATTTGTGGCTACCAGAAGAATGTGCCGATTGTGTGTTGTGATGGTAGTTAAATAATCACCGTAATTATGTAATGTAAAACAATTTGATGAAAAGACACTTATTTTACAGCCGATTCAGCACCGGTGAAACAACAAAATGCGCAAAATGTGCAACTTGAGAATGGTGTCAATCTTCCGGATATGTTTAATTTTTCGGATGAAAGTTATACACCTCGGAAATCAAAGGATGTTATTCAAGAAAGTATGTTTTAAATTGAATGATTTTCGCATTTAATGATGAGCTTTTTTTCTGCCATAGAATGTAAAATATACAAAAATTTATTAAACAAACAATTGTCAGTGCTATCGTTGGTGGCAAATGAGGAGCCGACCAACATCAATACATCGACGTGCGATCACAGTGGTGTTGCTTTGATTGTAGGAGGAAAACCAGCCGATGACGGCGAATTTCCGCATATGGTAAAAACTAATTAACCAAGTATAACTTTGTAATCTATCAAATTGCACATTTTAGGCCGGTGTAGGATTTAAAGACACCGACGATAAAATCCATTGGAATTGCGGTGGAACACTAATTAGCGAACGATTCGTCCTGTCGGCTGCACACTGTGCAGACTCCAGATTGTAAAATTTCAATTTTTAGTCATGCAATTTTACAGTAGCTATATTTTAGTGGACCACCAGTGAAGATTTGTTTGGGTACTACAAACATCGAGGAGGAAGACTCCCCATCGCGTCAAGACTTCGATATTGTGAAAATTCTGCGCCATCCGAACTATGTGTTTGCGCAAAAGTACAACGACATCGTCCTGTTTGAGATGGATCGCGCCACAACGCTGTCGGCGGCCGGCGGCGTGCGTCCGGCGTGCCTGTGGACGGAGTACGCGGTCGACACGGACACAGCGGTGGCGACCGGTTGGGGTCTCACCGAATTCGGTACGCATACATTATGGAAATTTGTACCAACATAACTGCATTTTGAAGAGCAATTTGTTTACCAGGCGGTGATGTCAGCAAGAAACTGCAAAAGGTCACGCTGAAGATTTTTGCGAACCAATTGTGTCGGCGCACTTATGAGGCGGGAACGAAGGGTCTTCCGCGTGGCGTCACCAATTCGATGCTTTGCGCTGGAGATTTACAAGGCGGCCGAGACACATGCAGTGTAAGACATCCTTCATATTTGCGTTGTGCTGTTGGTTTATAGTTCTTTGCAGGGTGACTCTGGTGGTCCATTGGTAATCACAAAGGATAATAATCAATGCGTGTTTTATTTGGTTGGCGTCACTTCTTTTGGGCGACATTGCGCTGCGCCAAACACGCCCGCAGTTTACACGCGTGTGTCTTCTTATATGGATTGGATTGTGCGAGTTGTATGGCCAGTGTAGTCTAAACGAATCAATAAACATTTATTTACCTTTCATTATCCTGCTGAGATCTTAGATAGTGCATATATATTAAATGTGTACAAAATGTATAGCGTTTTAATAAATGATATAAAACCAAAGCTATGCGATAAACAGCCATTTAAATTCTGTTTCTGAAGAGGAATATAATCAAAGACGGTTGGATAGAAACAAATATTTGAATCTGTTCTAAGTTGTCCTTTTCTTAGTTGAAAGACGAAGACGAAGAAGCAACTTTTTGCGTGCCTACAATAAAATCACCGGAATGTGTACGTGACACATTAATTATATACTTCAACCCGTTGCCTATTACAAAATAAAAATAGCCAGTTACTGGCAAATATTTATTCAACATTTGGCTACAACATCAGTATGCGACTGGCGCTCGACGTATACGAATGCGCTTCGGTTTGAATTCAAAATTAATTGCGATAATTTACCATTAACATATAAATAATAACATATTTTCAGTTAATTAATAGTAAAAATTAAAATTTACCGATCAAATAAACGGATTTTTATAAATATGCAGTTATTAACGGTGATTTTAATTGGAATTATTTTTCAATGTCATGGTACGTTTTCCTATAAATTTATTATTAATAAAAACAAACCAAACAACTACGAGTTTATAAATCTTGAATATTAGCACTATTTCTGATGACCTTCTAACCTTTGTTGTTTCCAAGAATTATAAATACATTATGCGCACTAAATTGTAAATTATTCAATAACAGGCGATAAAATCAGGATTCGTAGAGACACCGCGGATATAATCGCTGCAAGTAAGTATAATTATCGATGCCAAACAAATCCGACATATAGAATATAATTGCTAGAGTGTGATGAATACACGAAACCATTAAATAAGGAATTTGAAATCCTCTCGCTTGTCGCGAATTCAAAGCCTCAAACTTACTACAAGAAAGTATGCGAATACAACACGGAATCGCTGATTGTTGGCGGCAAGCCAGCGGAAAAGGGTGAATTTCCTCACATGGTAACCACCAATCTATCGCATTACATGTGAGTTTAAAACTAATACTATTCTCTTAGGCCTCCGTTGGATATGGCACCACAAACATTGGTTGGAATTGCGCTGGCACGCTAATCAGCAGAAGATATGTTTTATCAGCAGCACATTGCGCCTACACTCGCCAGTAATGAGCAAATGTATTTACTAGCTTAATCGATATTACAATCATCAATAATTCCAGCGGTCCCGCCACGAAAATCCGCATGGGCGTCACGCATCTGCACCACGACGAGGATACTCGCCAGGATTTCGATATCGTCGAAATCATCCGCCATCCTAGCTACACGCGCGAACAAAAGTACAATGACATTGTGCTCTTCAAACTGGATCGCGACGTCGTCTTCACAAAGCGTCTGCGGCCGGCGTGCTTATGGTCCGCGTCGCAGCTCACCGCCACACTGGCCACAGCCACCGGATGGGGACAAACCTCTTATAGTAAAATTCAATGAAATTAAAGCACCTGTAATTTTATTAGCAACTTATGTATGGTAATTCTTTGCAGTTGGTAGCACAAGCGATGATCTGCTAAAGGTATCCTTGAGTATCTTTCCGAACAGCCAATGCGAACACACGTATGAGGAAGAGCGGAAGAAGTTGCCTCGCGGCATTGACGATACAATGATGTGCGCCGGTCATCAAGAAGGCGGCAAGGATACGTGCCTTGTAAGTGCACACAAAATATTTCATTGCGTTCGGCACATAATTGCTTGACTATTTTGCCTGCAGGGTGATTCGGGTGGCCCGCTGACCATTACCAAGAGTGATAACGAGTGCATTTTCTATCTGGTGGGCATCACTTCCTTCGGGAAGTTTTGCGGCGGCGCTAATACACCTGCAGTGTATACGCGTGTATCTGCATACGCTGATTGGATTGCAGACACAATATGGTAAATTTACAATTATAATATTAATTTTTCTATTGCCGTTGAGAACACTTAGATTCGTCCTATAGAAGAAAACGCAATTTTCCTACCAATAAAATAAAAAAAAGTGCAAAGAACGCGTCTTTTTTATTTGCGCTTTTTCGCTAAACTATTCATAATTATTAAACCCGTTATCACGTATTCGAATGCATGAGAGTTGCTCTTTCTATTTCCGTTGAGAACGCTCGGATTGGCTCTATAGTTTCGGAGACACAGGCCATTTTCTAACCAACACGTTAAACTAAATAAAAAAATATATAAAGAGAGAAGAATTACTTTGAAATGTTGGTTGAAATTAAAATTTATTCAATCAATTACGCCAAATTTTTGATTGGAAATGTTGTCAGTGGATGATGTTTTATACATTGGATCATTCAAAAAGTGCACACATATTCGCGTTGTGTTGTAAATTAAGTAATATGGCGATTTGAATCGTATTATTTATACGAATCTTACATCACTCACCTTATATAAATTAAATCATCGCATAAAAACGTAGAACATATACCAATCTTATTTTATTAAAACAAATGTTAGATTTGTCATCCTTCCCTGGTTCATCTTCTTCTTTTATTTCACTCCATCCATTCTTCGTAGCTACCATTACGTGATTCCAATAGAAACTTATTAAATTCATAAATATGAAGATAAAAATTGATTAATAAATAATAATAAACCAATAGGGATACGCCAACTAAATAATACATCAAAACGTAATCAACAAAACGCCGACGCCAACAAACAAAAGAAATAATACTATACACGTAATCAACAGTTCCTCGGAAGTGATAATCACTTCCGCGTGATATTCGTAGCGCTTTGACGTCGGGACGCGCCACCTGAACGCGCGCCGACGTCGTCTATTCGGCGACGCATTGTCCTGTAATCCAAAAACAGAAAGAAAACGACAGTGTGGTCAATCAGTCAGTCAAATTCGCGTTACGCAAGAGCACACTGAGGCAGGCAGGCGCGTGACGGTTGGTCGAATCACATATTGCACACCGACTCTCGTAAAGCCACAGGACACAGAACACCACAGCAAGGACTCACTTCCTTTCTATATCTATCGGCACAATAATAATAATAATAATAGCGGGAGTAGTGGATTAACAATTAGATTGGTAAAACAAAATTGCAATCAACACAATCATATGGTGTGCTCGGTGAAATACAATAACAACTTTGTGTTCCGAAAAATAAAATAATTAGCGGGAAAAGATTCGAGTGCCACTGCCAGCAAAATCAAACATCTACGCGCAAATTATACTAACGTGGGCGGCAGGATAGATGTTTTTATTTTGTGTGTGTGTTTGTGTTAATTTCTGAATATATTTCTGTAATCTCTCTCTTTGCGTGTTTGATGCGCTTAGACCGGCGCGTCATTGTTCGTTGCGCTGCCAAACAGCAACTCATCCGGCTTTGCCGTACGCCGCCGTATCTTTGCCGCTTTGTTATTGTTATTGTTGTTATTATTGAGCATCTCCATAGAGTTGGATCGTAAAATGACACTTGCATTGCTGCTCGACATCGACAAGCGATTGCTTTGATAGCCGGGCGACAAGTGCGCCATCGACGCGTATTGCGGCTCAATCGGTGAGCCGCTGCGGCTCGAGTACGTCGAGCTGGTGTCGTTGGCATTGCTCGACACGCTCGTCACCAGGTCCTTGGGGAAGATCGTCTGCTCCAAATTCAGCACGTGATCCAACAGTTGCGCCTTCACCGTATTCTCATGTTGCAACTATTCACACACACGCAACCAACATAATAACATTAATTAAAGCAGGAAAATGAATGAAAGTTAAATAATATTGTACCTGTGCGACAATCGTATCGCTTTCTTTGAGCTTCGCATCGCGTTGCGTAACGGCATGACTCTGACTGAGCGTCATACCAAAGAGCTTCTGCAGCAGGTATTTTGCCTCATCGATATCAATCACCGAATCGACAATCTGCTTGATGTCGGCCGCCTCGTTGTTATCCTGCGTCTCCTCGATTTCGATCACGTTCTGCTGCGTCTCGTTGATGGCGCCTTGCACGTAATTTATGTTTTCCTGTATGTCCTCAATGTAATTGTCTAGCTGTGCGCAGTCCTGACCGCGTGCAAACGCCGTGCGTCGCCTTTCCTGCAGCACCTCAAGTTCCTTACCTAAACTCTCCCGCTTCTTGAGGAAGTGCTCCATGCGCACCTCCTGCTGCACGATGCCGCTCTTGCTGATGGTGATGTTGTTGATCGACTTCTCCACCTTCAGCCACTTTTGCTTGGCGTGCTTCTGTGCGTACTGCTTGCCGCCGTGCAGCCGGCCGGCGATCTTCATCTGCAAGCGACTGCGTTGACTCTTGCGCAGATTGGACACCTCCTCGTTCTTCCGCTTCAGCACCTGATCCTTGATGCGGCGCTCGTTCTCCATCGCCTTGATGACGTTCGCATTCTTGCGCGTCTCCTTGCGCAGCTGCGCAATTTCTCGCATTCGCAGCAGCTCCGAATTCTTGTGGCGCGTCGATTCGTCCTTCATCTTGTTGATGAGCTTCACCTTGGCGCGCTTCATTTCGCCCAGCTCGTTTTTGTACGACTTCAACTGCTGCTCCTGATTGCTTTGGTTGCGTATCAGGCGCGCGTGTTCTTTTTGCGCCGCTTGCAACCGCTTCATTTCCTTCTGCATGTCGGTGAGCTTCTTCGAGTACTCCTCCTTGACGCGCTTCACCTGATCACCGGCTGGCTCCGCATTGCCGGAAAACGTGTGGAGGACTTTGTCGCGCTCTTCTTGCGTGTTCTTAATACGGGTTTGCAATTGCATGAGTTTTTCTTCGTAGTGCTGGCGCATTGTGTGCATGCGTCGCTGCGACGATTCCAGCTCGTCGATGAGCTTCTGCTTCATATCAATGTCATTGGTGAGCGAGTACAGTTCGTCCTTCAGATCCATTTGAGATTCCTTCTCCTCGCTGTCCGATTCGTACGAGCTGGACTCGCCGCCGCTCACGTCCTGCTCCATATCACCCGATGTTCGTCGCGTGCGCTCCAGTTTAGCGCGTTCACGATCCAAATCGCGTTTCGCTTCCTCAATCAGAGAGGGTATTTCGTCGCTGGACAAATCCATTTGGCTGCTGAGACTATTCAAAATCGCCGCCGCGCTCGAATGCTGATTGGTTTGATTGCGCGTCATTTGCTTCCGCAATTGCTCGCACGTGTGCGTTGCCTCAATCACCTTCGCCTGCAGTTCTTCAATCTCTTTAATATACGCCTGCACCATGTCGGTGGCGTTATTATCACCCTCAATCCAATTCGCCACCGCTTTCTCAGCGAGCAGGTGAGAGTTTCGATGGGTGAGCGCATCAATCGTATCCTGCATCGCTTTAACGCGCGTCCGCAACGTGTTCACCTCACCCTGCAGCATATTATTCTCGTAGAACATATCGTTGACCGTTTCACTGCCATCGGCGCCAACAATACGCTTTCCCTGCTTGTATTCGATTAATTCCAACTGCAATTGCGCGATTTGCGCGCGCAATTGTCCTATTGTCCTTGAGCTCTTATCCTGGTTAATGGTAAGCTTGTTTTTGATATTCCGCGCGCGATTCGCGTATTTGAGCGTGTTAAGCGTTTCCATAAAATCACTGTCGCTGGGACTCACGCATGCAATCATCACAGTTTGACTGTTACCGCCGAGACTGTCCTGCAGGAGGCGCGTCAGCTTCGAGTCGCGATAGGGAATGTGAAGGGCTTTTTTGCTGCGATCACCCAGCGCAGATATAACATTGCCCAGCGCTAAAAGACCGCAATTGATCGATATGCCTTCTTTCGCTCGATCGCCGGTAGCACCAGTGCGCTTCAAGCGCTCCGAGCCAGCGAGATCGACGAAATGAAACTTGGCGGTGAGTGTTTCAAACTCGTTCGTCTCGCCATCTTCATCGGCCGGCACCAATCGCTGCTGTTTGATGTGAAGCGTGAAGATCGCATGCGAACGACTCGATTGCGTGTTCATCTGCGTGCTGGCCGTGGTGCGTGAAAGTGCGCCCTCGCGAAGACATCGCAACGCCTCCTTTGTGGATGTGACCGTCTTCGTGGTGACGCCCTTCACCTGGATACCGCCGTAGGGGTCTTCATGGATTTTGTAGGATTTCTCCTAAACAGAAGACTAGACTAGAAACTTCTCGAATCGCGCCGCGTGCATGATTAATATAATTTCTTGTGGGTGTAAAATATGGTCCGTTACACCAACGCAAACATTAATCATGCACACATTGTTTGATTAAATTGATGGACCCAATCAAATGTGATTCAGGATGCGCGCTGGCTTTTTTTTTGTGCAGTCGCTCACTTTATTGTAGGACGGATTGAAGAGATCGATCACTTCCTCATTGTATAGTTCCATGAATTGCGCCATCACTTTGAACTCGGGTGGAATGAGCGCGGCGGCGTGGGCGTGTTCGATGCGCGCCTGGATGCCGCGAAAGAGATGCTCGATGGCGCGCGGAATGATGCCGATCTGCTCGTCGGCCACCTCCACGTCGAAGCCGGAGCCCATCGTGTAGGTCTTGCCGGAGCCCGTTTGACCATACGCCAAAATTGTCGCATTATATCTGATGAAATTCCCAATCGCAATTAGCCTAATGACTAAGTATACTACTAAATTTACAACAAAAGGATAAAGCACAAAAGCAAAGGACATTAAGGATCACAACAAAGGCAGTTTGAAGGATGCGAAAAATGGTGTGGTAATCACCCGTCTAATGAGGAATCGATCAGGCGCGCCACGCAGGTGTTGTACACGGATAATTGCTCGTCGTCCGTGTCGAAGACGTAGTCGTAGGTGAACGATTTGTCGTGGCCGAGCACCACCTGCGGTTCGCCCGGTGTCACCGTCGTGCAGATTTGGCACATGTCGATGATTTCGCGTGGGATCTGCGGTCGTATTCTGGAACGCATTGTTTATTCGTTAATTTATTTGCATTAAATTAAATGCGCACGCATAACAGGCGCAACTTGAATTGAGAAAGTGTAAACATCTATTGATGTGAAAGCTTTATTTAGCTACATACTTAACATCATTACAATTATGAATTTTAAATTATTAACAAAACAAATATTATGTCTGAAGATCATCCAAGTGATTGATAGTCGTTTAGTTAATAGAATGTAATAAATTTAAAGAACTGATTGCACACGTTGTCGCTATTTCATTTGAATTGCAAATTACATGCGTCCGCAGTTGTCGGTTAGTTTTATTTAATTAGTTCTTTGCTGCGTGTCGTGACTTGTTCTGTCTGTAGTCTCTATGCACATGCTAACACATTATAATTTGTTGATAAATAAATGAATGAATAAATCGAGCAGATGGTTAAATGTTTCATTCATTAATATCGCTTGCAATTTCATAATAAAATGACTTATTCCAATCCAGTCAAGTTTACAGTATGATAACAATAACCAACGAATAATAGAGTGCAAAACGAGAGAAGCGTTTCGTTGAAAATAGTTACAGGGTCGCGATTTCAACATTGCCTATGGCGTAATGTTTATTTTTAAACCTCTTAATAAAATTGCGTGTGCAAATTAATTTGGTAACATTGTCACCATTAATATAACACAACATTATATGCAAAATATAGGTTTCCCTTAATATATATTGCAATAATTTACGAATAATAAATACCCACAGGTACCTACTTCCGAAATAGTTGAAGCATTACGTATTCGGTGCTATGATAATTTTAGTCGCAACGATGGCGGTAAGGCACACAAGAAAATAGTAGATGCAGCGCCATTAATAGTTTCGGATTTCAAGGTAAAAGGAAGAAAAGTCATCCGGCGGTGGCGTCCGGTGATTCCGAATCAAGCCAAGCTTCAAGCCAAACACCCGCTCAAGTATGCGTAGGTGCTATCGCCGTGGGAGATCAAAGATGAAAAGATCACGTCTATGAATAAGTGGCGAGAATGTGATGCACGTGAACTTGCAACCGACTATAAAATTAAATCGTATATAAATTATATACGATAAATTGTGATTAAATTTAGACCATCCATCAAGAAGGATCAATCTCTTCGTTTGTGTCGTTGATAACATTACATCAAAACGCAATTAGATACAAAATTGTGATTTTTAGATGCGTCTCTAACAACTCTAGAGTAACTCATACAACAATCGTTTGTACTACCCGATGCTAGAAATAGAAGGGAGTGGTACCCAAAATTAGCTGCGAGTCTGGTTGATTATTCGCAAACCGGCAAATCACCCACGCCTCACAACTTTTCATTCATAAAAACAAAAAGTCTACATTTTGAATAATTCGGCAGATTTTAAGTGCTTGAATGAGTGTTGCGAAATAAGTGTCAAGGCCTCAGGATTATTACCTATTTCAATAATAATAAAGATAAAGATAATGCAAAAGGTGAAATAATAAACGCAGCTGGCTAATAACGTCG
>JARJDR010016568.1:0-12396 GCA_030264135.1 Myllaena sp. GC000078 | reverse complement strand
GGTGTTAAATCACAAGATCTCGGTGGCCAATTGTGATCACCTCTTCGTGAAATAACACGGTCAGGAAACTTTTCTTGCAACATTGCGATTGTTTCGTTGCTTGTGTGGCACGTAGCGCCGTCTTGCTGAAAATTAACGTCGTCCACATTGAAACCTTCCAATTCCGGCCATAAAAAATCATTAATCATAGCTCGGTAGCACCATCCATTCACCGTAACAGTTGCACCAGCCTCATTTTCGAAAAAGTAAGGTCCAATCACACCGCCAGCTCAAAAACCGCTCCAAACAGTAATGGAGAGACTTTTCAACCATCATTCTTGGATTTTCTGAGCCCCAAATCCGACAATTCTGCTTAAAATGCTGTGAAAATATGGGCCTCATCACTGAAGATAAAATGTGCGAGTTGGTCATGGAAAATTTCATGAAAAGAATAGGGGTGCTGCAATCGTAACCGTGGCGGCCATTTGGCTGATATCGTTTTCAAATGTTAATGGCATACCTTCCTCTTTACAATGAAATAAATATTCATTGATTTGATCTTGATAAAAAATACTCGTTTTTTTTTTAAATATCAAAATGAAACCTCTTATTGGAAAACCCTATATACAAATCACATATACCGAACTTTTTACGATTTCCTTTAGAATTAATAATATCAAAATACCTTCATGGGGGTCGATGGAGACTTCGAAAAATTATATAGAGGTTTATGATCAAAAAAGTTTGGCGACCCTTGTGCTCCTAGACGATTGAAAAAGTAAATGAATTAAATTGTACGGTGCATAATAATTTGCTAGCTTTATGTTAATCGAAGATATTATGATATTATGTAGCAATAATTACGGAGTAATTGTTTTGAAGATGAACAAAACAATTGTTTCCGCCCGGGATCGAACCGGGGACCTTCCGCGTGTTAGGCGGATGTGATAACCACTACACTACGGAAACAGATGAAAGCGGGAGAAGTTTTAGAAACAGTCGTGAAGCAAGACCAAATATTTAATTATCTAATTGTAGTAAAATTTATTATTGACCGCAATCTATTTTTCCTTTGATACTGGTAACAGCTTATTTTCAAGCATAGAACGCATCTTTGCATAGGTAGTTGTAAGCCAACTTGCCACATTCAACAAGTAAAGTGTATCGATGCTAAGGCAAAGCAAAGGACCTTATTTCAACTCCTTTTGTTTGGGTGCGATTCTAGATCGTACAACAGTAGGTCCAGTCGGCTACTTTCTTATTCTTATTTTACATAACCGAACTTTGCTTATGTTACATATGCTACATATGTTACATATGCTTTCCAATTCAGCGCATTAAATTAAATGATAATTAGTGATAACTGCAGTTTAGAAAGAATAATTTCAAGTTACTGTTTAATGGGCATGAAAATTACATGCAGTCGCAAAAGTGGAGCAGCTACCAAGCCTCCGTGGCGCAATGGGCAGCGCGTTCGGCTGTTAACCGAAAGGTTGGTGGTTCGAGCCCACCCGGGGGCGGCTCTTTTGCCACTTTTGCCTCTTTCCTTCAATTTCTTGTAATATTTTTGAATTTAACATCCTCAATTAAAACTAAATACTTAATTTTCTATAATATCTATTATAGGTATTTAATACTTAACAATTGAAAAGCATTTCTAAAATTAAATCAAGTACCAAAAGTGGTTCTGAAATTATTTATTTAAAAATTTTTGGGCAGATAAGGTAAATATTGCAAATATCAATAAATAAATATTGTTTAAAGATGAACAAAACAACTGTTTCCGCCCGGGATCGAACCGGGGACCTTCCGCGTGTTAGGCGGATGTGATAACCACTACACCACGGAAACAACTTGGCAAGTAGTCGAGAGTTTTGGGCATTTCTTTTTCATTTCGAATTTAAGTAGAACTGATTAATAATAAGTGCAACAATCAATGTTAACAGTGCAATGTTATGAAATGCAATATCTAAAATAAATTGCGATAACTTGCACAAACAATTGCGTCCTTGACCTATAAAATACTATGTAACTCGTTTGCTAGATGGCACTGCAATATTGTTATTGTTTTTAAAATTGAATCTAGTCTTTTCATATGATGAAATGAATTGAAATGTTCTAATTTCCTGAAAAGTAGTACTGGTAGTACTAACTGACCTAGGACAAAGCAGAAACCTACCAGCCAAACAAAACACAAGCAATAAGTTTTCATAACAACCGCGCTTTCGTTCGTCGGCTTCATCGGCTTGTTACCGATGACGTCAAATCATCAGATCTACGACGCTACATTCTGATTCGCTGCCGGCCAGTGTTATGATCGTGCTCGTTCCTTGCATGGCGCATGGCGTCTGCTCCTGTCTCTTACTGCAGTGCTGTGTATTTGCGTATCGCAAACGACGCGAGTTTCAATTGTTTTACTGTCGCCCTGATTAAAATTTAGGAAAAATAGTGCGTAAATAAACGAACGGCACGAAGGCGACGGCTTAAAATGGGTGACAACAATCCACAGTTCGCCGGCGATCCGGCGGAAGATTTCACTCTCGGCGAGTTAAGCGGCATAGATGGTATTTTTTCCTCACCAAACGCACAATAAGAGTTGTCATTAACTGAAGTTATGCACAAACTTTCCAGATTTATTAATGCATTGCGGCAGCGACATATTGAACAATGATTTCTTCAGCGACGAATCGTTTTTGTCTTCGCTGGGCAGTCCGATCGACGATAAGATGATGAATCTGTTGGATGATTTGGATGCGGGCGCGCCCCAGCAACAAACATTGCAACAATTGAGTCATCCACCGCCGATGGTCACATCGCCTTCACCGCAATTGCAACCGACGCCACCGAGTCACATTGCCCAGGTGCCTGCTGGACAGTTGTTTGCTATACCCCAAGTGCAAGGACCTTTATTGGGAGGTGTTGCAACACAGAAACATCAATCACAGGCTCCAATGATTGCTCCTCAACCATCGATACCAATTCCAAAACCATTGAAGAGCAAACCAATCAAATCTGCAGCTGCTTTGCCTACAAATGCACCAGCTACAGTCATCATTTCATCACCAAATATAACAACAACTGGTGAACAGTTGATTTACTCCCAGATCAATGGCAATTCAGTGATTCTTCAAGCACCATCGCAGCATCATAAAAACAAAAAACCTACTCAGAATATTGTTGTGCAGAATATTGGTCAGTTGGATTCTGCAATGCAGCCAGTGATCTTGCAGAAAATTATCAAAACTGAAGCTCAAGCTATCCAACCGACGGTGATGTATACAACAACAGCAACAACTGGAAGTCCAGCAGTGCATGTGATCAATACTTCGGGCCAGCTATTCACCACAGGCATTCCTTTGGTCTTGGATTCGGATAAGGTGGCGATTAATCGAATGCCTGTGACGACCAAAGAACCGAAAGTGAAGGAGGTGAAGCGATCCGCGCATAATGCTATTGAAAGGAAATATCGCACCTCAATCAACGACAAAATCATTGAATTGAAGAATATCATTGTTGGCGAAGAAGCTAAGCTGAATAAGTCCGCAATCTTACGCAAAACTATCGATTACATTCGGTTCCTTCAGAATTCCAATACAAAACTCAAACAGGAGAATTTCACATTAAAATTGGCAGCATCAAAGAACAATATTGCAGAGTTGTTGGTTGCTGGAGCAAACACAGAAGATTTGAAAATGTATTATGAACCCTCGCCGCCACCATCTGATGTGTCTTCGTTGTCGCCAACGCACTCCATCCCGGCGAGTCCTGAATACGCGCAGATCAAATACGAGAGTGAGGAGGAGGAACACCATGGCATTCACAAAGGAATGGTGGACCATTCAAAGATTGCAATTTGCATGTTTATGCTCGCAGTGGTTTCGTTCAATCCATTCGGTTTTGCACTGAACTCGATCTCAAGTGGTGTGCAAGACTACACTGGCAGGAAGATCCTCAGTTGTAAGTCAAAAAAAATCATTAACAGTAAACCAGATAAAAATATTATTTGAATGTTAGTTGGCGAAGGAGAAAGTCTACAATGGACCAGTGGAGCACTACTTCTTTGGATAATAAACCTGTTCATTTTGGGACTATGCACGGTGAAGATGTTTGTCTACGGCGACCCGATTGTGCCTTGCAAGTCAAAGGAGGCGCAGATTTTCTGGCGACATCGTCGACAAGCCGACTTCCATCTATCACAAGTAACTAACAATAATTTGGTTTTGGTCCGCTTATTCAATTCGGTTTTAAGGGGGATAATGCTCGAGCTAAACAGGAACTTCGTCGATGTCTGCAAACTTTCGGAGTGACGCTGCCGACGTCACGCATTGAACTACTCACCTCCGTGGTGTGGCAATTCTTCCGGCAACTCTGCCATCGTCTGTGGTTTGGCCGGTGGCTTTCACGCCACACCGGAGGATTCTTTGCCGACGGCGTGGTGCGCTACGAAGCACAGACTTCCTGCCGCGAGCTGGCATTGATCTACCACGCATTGAATCAGATTCATCTGGTTGAGGGGCCCACCGAATACGGACATCTTTCCGGATTGGTTCTTGGTCTCTCTTCAGTGAATCTCGCGGAGGCTGCCGGAAACATGATGCCGCCCTTGCAACTGATTGACGTTTATGTCGGGGTTGCTCTGCGCATCAAGCACAGTTGCTACAATCTAGTGCAGGGTTTCCATCGTTATTACATCAACCTAGCGAAGAATGCAACGACAAACACCTGTGATCCGATCCCATCGCGGTTCAAATGGATCTTTCAGGTGTACGGCTACAAGTTTTTAACCACCCAGAACATTAGCTACATGAATGATGAGATTCAAGGCGTACCATTCTGCACGGTGGTTAATAAATTTGAGCCGATGGCCTTTGTGATGAAGTTCTACAGGGAGCATTTGATTGAGAAGTCACTGCAGACTTTAGTTGCACCTGGCAGCAAGACCAACGGCGATGATGATTCTGCCAAGAAGACCAACACCGCCGATGTCCTCAACTATGTGCAGTTGTTGGTTGAGAATCTCGACAAGGACCCCAGCAGTATTTTCAACAATACTACACTTCAAAGTTAGTTATTTTATTCCTTTTGTTTACTTTTAATATCATTTATTTATGTGTTTACTTAGGATACGAGGATGATGAAATTGCCAATTGGTGGACAAACGTTATCGCATGCTCGTGTTACTGGTTATTAGCGGAGGATAACAATGCAGAGCGTCACTACAAAGCGATTGAATCAATACCGAAGTCGTTGGCTAATATGAACGATCCCCTGCCCAAGGCGGTGCTCACCGGTTTCAAAGCACGTCGCGCTTATTTAATCGATCAGGAAAGTCACAAAGCGATCCTGAAGCAGTGCGACCACGCCGGTCGTCTTCTCGAAGACAGTTTGACTTTCAACAGTTGCAAGAAGCAAAGTAGTAAAGTCCTAGTAAGTGCCCTTGATGATCTTTTCTTGTATGATTAGTATTTTACATGTTATCAATGAAGGTGCATTGTGGTTGCATTGCATGTGTTTACAACGAATGCAGTGTCTCTTCAGTGCAATCTTTATTGACAACTGTTACAACTCCTCATTTGATAATTGATGACTGGACGGTGGAAGTCAAAGACAATTTGTGCTAAGGTTTGTTTTTTCATAGCTGACTCAATTGATGGTTTGCGATTGGCTGCTGGAAACGCGCACGGCTGTCTGGGAGGACGCCGTGGACTTGGACCCGAATTGTGTACCGGTGTCGAATGCGATTCTTACGTCGTTCAACAAGGATATCACCTCGTTGCGGGGAATTGCACAACATATACCGGTAAGTTGAGCTTTGATAATGATTTTGTAAGTTGATTTTTGTGGTTTTATAGTCGGCATTGCCGCGTGTCTTCCTCTACGAGGCCACCTCGCGCATGATGGCGGGTGCGGCACCCGGCAAAACGCAACAACTGCTCGACAAGTCGTTGCGACATCGTCATTCGAAGGGCTCGATGATATGCGGCAAAGGTAAAATTTTTCTAGCATTCTCTACGTTTGTAATTCATTTAAATTCATACTGTTTAACATTCCTTTCTCTTTGAATTTATAATTTCAAGGCAAACACTTGTTTGTAGCTGTTTGATCTATTTTTAATTGCGGCTCATGAATATTAAACGAAGGGTTGACTGAGTTTTTTTCTGCTTTACGTGTGTCTGCAGATAAGAATCAGCAGCAGTTGGGCGGCGAGCGGCAGCATGCGGCGGCGCTGTACTTGGCATGCCGCCACCTGCCCGGCCAATTGATTTCGCTACCTGGCGAGCGCGCCGGTATGCTCGCGGAAGCAGCCAAGACGCTCGAGCGCATCGGCGATAAGAAGCGGTTGCAGGACTGCTACAAGCTGATGAAGACGCTTGGACCCAATTCGGTTAGTCCATGAATAGCAATGTATAACTCCTAAAATTAATGTTGCTAAATCTTAAGAAGCACTTTTGTACATATTTCAACGCTGCAAAACCAGAAGAAAAAAACAGAAAGTAGTATGGAGATTTCTTGTGATTTTGCATTTTGCGTTACCTATTTATTCTACCTAATTAATTGTTAATAAGATTTTTTGTGAATAAAAAAAGTTAAATTTCATTTGTTTCGATTTATCATGGATTGTATTCCATGCGTCGCGGGGAAGGCATTTAGCACATCTTCTCTCATCTCGGCTTAATTAAAAGGAATCCGTGTCGCGATTGCCGGTGGGGAATACGGGAGGAGGTTGGTATGGGTTAGGACGAGGGCTGGTTGGGGGGCATGGGGTTTGGAGATGAATAAGTGCGCAATCAGCGGAGGCTGCGGCTGCATATTGCCGTCGTCGTTTCTGTCGCATCGTCTTCATCCCGGCGCCCTGTAACTAGGAAATTACCTGAGCTCTCCCAACAATTTACTGCAACAACTATTTTCATGCAACAATGATTTGAAAATTATTATTTGTTCAACGAAATAAGAATATTTTATATATAAGGTAGGTAAATAAAAATAAGTTTTTATCTATGTACATGTTTTTATTTATTTAGGCTAATATTTTACCAGACAACATTTCAGTCAATTTCAATATTCTTGGAAACAATTTGATTGTTAGAATAAATCAACAAGTCTTGTTCGCTCAAGCGTGCATTTTTCGTCCCTTGCTAAAACTTTACGACTAAATAGCGCTTGTTCGAAATTGAAATTCACTTTATACATATTCATTGCCCGCTGATGTTGTTTTGTTCAATTGAGTAACGCACTCCCTGTAATATTTACGATGGCATCTACAGTAAATACCATAGACCATAGTGGACCATAGACAAACATTAATACGGATTACTACGAGTGCGACGGGCGACGCATTAGAATGAGTTGATGAATATGTAATGTTAATAAACATATTTCGTACAAAATATTTCGCGGCGTGTGATGAATGCGATTTTATCGTGGCCCATTGGCAGTTGTGGCAGTTGTTTAATTTATCGATCGCAGTGACTTGAAGTTTTACTTATTTTTCCTAGGAAAAAAATTTCGGACGCATTACTGCGCATGCGTCATATTTCCACTACTGCTATTACTATCTAAACTCCGTGCACTCTCACTGTGCGAACGAGAGAGAGAACGATATCTGTTCTCACTCGTTCGCACCTACGCGCTAGTATTTAGTGAGAGTGAGAGACACTAACCTGTCAAACCTATCTGGATAAATTGCACCGACTTTCTAATTTACACAAATTTGTTATATACTCAATACGCGCAGCGCTGGCACGCGTGACAGTGCCTCTCACTCTCACTCATTACTAGCGCGTGAGAGGGAAGGAGAGAACACGATGACCTCTGACCTATCAAGCGGGACTCAGCAAAACGAACACTCTATACTTCTCATTGTGCTTCTCATAACCTCAAATATTGCGGTGATTGCCTTTGGGTCGTGGACCATTCTCCGTAGTCTCCGGAGTTTCTTCTGGTTTAAAATTATCTATTATTCCGAGTGGAATTAGTGATTAACGATAATGGAGTACTCGGAAGAAGGCGAGAGATTGGCCGATAAGACTTCGTGCGCTGGCGTTCGTGCCGATCTTAAATTGTGTCTATTGGCGAGCGAATGCTGCCGGATTGTAAGTAATTCCTCTATATTACCAACGTTAAATTGCCTTAATGTTTATTCATAGTCTCAAACGGTAAATCATACAATTTCAGCACTTGTACTTTTATTGACAGCACAAGAAGACACCGCGAGAATGCCTCAATACATTTGATGGGACAGTGCCAACAGAATGTCAGGTGCTACGAAACACATTCTTTGAGTGCAAGCGATCATTGGTAAGAATATAACAAACTAATTGATAACATTCGAATCAACTATATATTTGCTTTGTTTTTATTTTATAGTTGGACAATAGGATGCGTTTCAGGGGACATAAGGGTTACTAAAAATCTTCAAATGAAAAGGAAACTACATAATGAAGATATCATCTTTAATATAAACAATCTGTTTATTGGTAACTCAAGTGCTGTTTGCTGAAGTAGTCAAAAGGTTCTTATACATATTGTAAGTAAATTTAATGTAATCAATATTGTGAGGAGTTTTTGTTTAGAAAATACAATATTTGTTGATATATTAGAATTGAAATTCAATGAACAACTCCCTAAATTTGAAAATCGAATTTTTTATATTAATATCATCTATAATCTCAACAAGTATATAATAAATCGTAACTGTTGAATTTTTCAAACTGGATTTCGATATATGCGTGCTCTATCATAATATTAGGTAAAACGTTGTTTTTCGATAGCGGGTCCTTGAAAATTGATTGAAGATTCATGGTCGAAGAAGGCATGTCGAGAAGGCTCCTTTGTTTACGTGTTCATTCCATAATTATATAATCGATTAACCATCCAACTCGCTACGCCGTGTTTATGAAAATGGCAGGCAGCAAACTAGCGATTGCGGTAAAAATCGTTGAAACTGTTTTTTTGTTGCTTTAATTTAAAGCTGCATAGCATTAACATTAGATATGTTTCAATAAATGCAACCACTAAAGCTTCTCATTCTGAATATAACTCGTGTAGAATGGCTGAACGATTCTTCAACGATTTTTCCACAGCGCATGCGCAACTAGTCTATAAAAACAAACGGTTTAAGTGCACCCTTGAACAAGTGCCAGTGTCGACGAGTACCTATTATACTTTCCAACTATTGAAATTGAATGCAAATATGAACAACTTTTCGATTTGTATCATCGTATACGTAAGATTCCGCAAATTATTTTCCGGCCGATGATCAACGATATTTTTCTTTTGGACCAACAAGTTTTAAATCTTAGATATGTGTCGATTGTATCATGTAATCATCAACGTGTAACTACACATCACAAATATGCTTTTTTTTTGTTTACTCGTCAAACATCACAATCACAATAGAAAACTAGGTTTCTTTCTCTCTGCAACGCTTTCACAATGTTCTGCAAATTACTGTTTTGGTCGCGAATAAATTCAAGAGCATTACCGCACTGCTCACCTTCTTAACCTCAATGTGCTCAACATAACCTTGCTGTTCGCGAATTTAACCTCACTGCGCGTTCACATAACCTCACGTGTAGGCTACTCACTATTCGCACTAAAACACCTGAATGGGCCGAAACAGCCCAGTGTAGCCAGTGAGGCGTGCACGCAATGCTGGCAGCAGGAGCGCCGACACGGTGACGTCGTTGAGCAGATTGGCGCACTCGCACATCAGAATGTACATCTTGTCGCCCTTGGGCGACAGCGACTTGTGCAGCGAAATGCGCTTGAGGCCGGCGTGCGGCGGCAGATAGCGGTAGATCATACGCGCACCCGTCCAATACAGCCAGTTGCGTTCAAACAGCTCGCGATCATCGCCCTCAAACACTTTGTAGACGCTGATCATGTATCCGGTGGCGGGCGTATGCGCGCGCGTGAACGGCGTGCCCGCCTCGAAGATGGGCGGCCGGCAGATGGACGCCACCTCGGCGTACAAATCGAGCGTGTGCGCCGCCGAGTAGCGCGTCGCGCGCGGATCAAACTTGCTGAGGCTCGCCGTGCGCAGGTTGTTGTAGAACATCACCGGATTCGTCTGCGCGCTGTTGATCACGTAGTAGGAGATGAAGGGGAATTCGGCTGCTTGTGTGGGACAAGAGGCATTCGCGAGGCGATTAGGTTTCGGCGCGCATACCGGACGGTAGGAAATACATACAATTGCGCTCCATATTGGCGAGCAGCATACCGGTGACGGCAGTCTTCTGCTGCGCGATTTCCGTTACCAGCTCGCCGGCAGCGGAGCGCTGTTTGAAGAGCGGCTGGTTGAGGGGTGATTCGAGGATCGGATCGATGGGCTCCATGGGGCTCATCAGGTGGCAGAGGATGCACAGCTTCGGATCGGGCACCTCCATCACGTGCAGCCCGTCCTGCGACTTTCGCGTGATGACGCCGCCATTGGCGCCACCCGCTGCGGCCGCCGCTGCCGTTGTCGGCGTTGACGGTTTCTGTAAAGGGCACGTTCCTAACCTCACTGCAAAGCTATTCGAGGCCATCACTTACTGGCATCGGGACGCCGGCGGGCAGGAAACGATCCAGGCTGTGCACCGGAATGATGAAGCAGTCACGATCCAGCTCACTGAGGTGCCGCTGCTGCGACGGTATTTCATAGCCCTGCTGGTTGTCGTTGGCGTTATAGTTGAGATTGTTATTGTTCAGATTGTTATTGTTGTTGTTGTTATTGAAACTAACCTATTAGCGGGGCAATTTGGTTAGTGAGCTGAGAACAATTTGGGTAGCTCACACTTGAGGTTAGGGGACACAACGAACATACTTGCCGCGTGGGCGTCGTCTTGGTGGGCGTTGATGGCCAGCGCAGCAGCGTCTCGGACGGATTGCGCACGACGAGCGGTTGAGGCAGATCCGATTCGGTAACCATCGGCGGCGAGATGCTCATCGCCGTCGACGACTGCATCGCGATGTGATCAATGCCGGTCATCGGACCGCATCTTGGCTCTACAACAACACAACACAATTACCACCATTTCTGACATAATCTCTGTTGATTGATAAGAATGTTAATGCGCTAAGTGGCAAAGACCTGCGGGTATCACGTGTATGCGTATCACCATCTTTTGACCACCCTTGTTGCTTTGGCGATTCATAATTTTGAAGTTCATCATGGCGATACTGGCGTAAAAAAAACCGTCGCGATGCTTAACGGCTGCGCGTGTGTCGCCGAATGACTGCCGAAGACTGCGTCATGACGCGTCGATGGCGTCCGTGACCGTTGGGACGCGCGAAACAATTGTCAATTGTTTGCTCTGTAGGCGAACTTCACCTTTCTATGCGGCGCTCATTGTGCTATGCACGGTGATTAGATGGTTTGTTAGGCGGCGTGATTACAGTGTCAGGCTTTTTGTTCGCGTTATCGATACGAATCGCCGGTAGAAATCACCACCGTCTAATGTGTTTGCGAATCAATATGTGGCGTGTGTATGTTGTTAAAGTGCGATTAAAGTGTGGTGAGTAAGTAGAGAACAATGTAGGTTATCTACGTTTATTTCAATATTCGAAATAGAAGGAGGGTACTTTGTGTAAAGAAAAATATACTTATATTGACAGAGTTGGATTAACAAACAATTATTATCCATCAACCATTTTGGTAACCATACGAATTTCACAACAAAACCAATTAACGTCCGACCTGTTCATCATTACATTTCCAACATTCATTCACTAAATAACAAGAAACTAATCGACTTGAAAACAAAATTATTCCAATATCAGATCAGAGGTACCTAAACATAGGGAAAGAAAGGCAAAATGATTTACTTATTGAAAGGAGAATTGTTGTTTGCGAACCACTGGAATGGCAATTAATTACAAAAGTGCCGAGGGGTAAGTAAAAACAAGATCAGTAGTTGCTATACATATGAGTGGATAAATGGAGTAAGAAAAAGTTAAAATTTCAATTTTCAACCAGAAAAATTACTGAAAAGGGCGTATGTACATTGAATTCATGTCCTCGCATAAATTGCATCTGCTATCCATCTATTGAATGGGCCATCGAATAACGTATTGAAAAGCGCCGCCGGCGGTCTTAGCGATTTGCGGGCGGATATGCATGGCTTCTGCACCTCGCCGTGCGATTGATGGCGTCAGACGGCAATGGCACGTCGCCATGGTGACGAGCATCGAATTCGCCTACGTCCATCATTTATTCACGCACTCAACGGCAATTTTTAGATCGACTATTAATAGGTCGCCCACTGGCGATGGCAACTGCAAAACAACTTACGCGCGCTGGGCCATAGTGTTAGTGGGTACTTACCAAACCATCAGTTAGTGTATATTGCGTAGTTCTATTAATATTCCTTGCCGATGCCATTAGATAGCATTTTGATGTTTTTGGTCTAATTTCAGATTAAGCTGATTGCACTA
>JARJDR010016562.1:0-22864 GCA_030264135.1 Myllaena sp. GC000078 | reverse complement strand
GTTCGATTTGTCGTGTTGAAAAACCCCGGGGCCCACTGCGGGAGAATTCCAGATGCATGCTTTGCAAAGATTGATATTCTACCTTATATTCTTATGTGTTTACGTTTGCCATTCTTCAGACTTGACTCAAATTGTAATCCAAATGAAATGCATGCGTTTTGAACAGCCCCACGACTTGCGCCAATAGATTATTGAACGTCTATGGGCTTGCAATGTCCTTAACGGGTTGATTTTACTCCCGGTCGACTGGGATCCAGCTCTTGATAAAGTGTATTCATGTTTCCCAATTAGGGATGTTGGATTTAGGGATGATTTTAAGACGATTGACTTGGTGGTACGGCTAACGATCACAACCAGCTGGTGCGCCGCATTCTACGTGGGCGATTCCTTCGGAGAAGTGATCGCAGACCAGCGCAGAAGCTATGTTATCGTCGGTAAAAACATACTCGTTCTTGTGCCAATTGGATTCCACTTAGAATTGCATTGTCTGTGTTAATTATTGCTAGCTGGTGATGGGGATTAACGCCAGGAGCATGGCAAAACATCCCGGTGTTGGTCCTCAACGTGGAGCCGCATCATCAAAGCTTATTTCTATAGAAAAAGATGATGCAAGTGGAAATATGGACCTGGTGCACCAGCACCATGAAGATGATGCGGTTGACCGTCATCTCCTCGGCAGCAGGAAGCAAGGCGGAAGCAATGTGGCCATATAGTATCATCAGAGGTAAAAATCAACAAAAGTTATTCAATAAATAGGCATTATTTCGTTTTAATTCATAATTAAACGGTAAATTACAATAGCAGCATATGTGTAAGAATCGCTGGGAATGCAAAATAATTCTCCGTCATCATCAATCGAACCTCGTGCGTATCTTTACATCCGAGCAAACTGCAATCTTGGAGGAAATAAATAGAAAAATAGTTTAAACATGACACAATTCTAAACGTCAGGCGCTGTTCATAGAAAAAAAGCAGCAGCTCGCAAGTGGCTCGACGAATACGACGCTACACGATCGGTCCAGCCACCATGATGGTGTGACAAAAGGGGTTAGGTTACCGAAGAAGACTTCGAGCTTCGAGGAGCTAGTGCCGCGGACTACACGAAATTCCCTCAACACGCGAACACATCGGCGCCGCCACCCTGTGCGACTGCTTCCCCAGCCTCCAAGCGATCGTAGTTTCACCACCCAGTCAGTGGAATGTCTGCGACGTCCGACATTTCAAAATGAGTCGTCATGAAGGTATTTTCCCTGCAAATCCTCCTTTGGCGTGCACACACTCTACAAGTGATCTCGCCGTTCTTCTTTGCAGGTGTAAGCTGCGATTCGTGTCTGAAGGGCAACTTTCGTGGCCGCCGCTACAAATGTCTGGTGTGCTATGATTATGATTTATGTGATACTTGTTATGAGGCTGGAGCCACCAACACAAGACACACCACTGACCATCCTGTGCAGTGCATTTTAACCAGATCAGATTTCGGTAAGATTAGTACCAATCCCCCTTTAAGACCAGTAGTGAGCATGTGAATGGTTTACAGATTTGTTTTATGCTGGTGAGGCCATCACAAACGTGGACCAGCCACAGGCCTACACATGTCCATACTGCTCACGCATGGGCTTCACTGATGCCACATTGCAAGAGCATGTAGCAGCCGACCATAGTGATACATCATATGAAGTGGTAAGTGAAGGGTGACTGACAGTAATCATTTGTACATTATTTTTGTGGGATGCAGGTGTGTCCTGTATGTGCTGCAATGCCGGGAGGCGATCCAAATTTCATGACCGACGACTTCGCCGGCCATTTGACGATGGAGCACCGCACGACGGCGCGCGACCTCATCTCGCTGCTGGACGACCAGGTGATCGCGTCGGGTTCGATGAGCGCCGGTGCTGGCAGCAATCGTCATAGCGGGCGACGCGTGACGCACGGCGGGCATTTGCCGGGTGGGCGCGGCGCGCAGTCCACACGACCGCGCCGCTCCAACATGCATTTCAGGTGAGTGCCCACCGCGCGCTTGCACCGACTCATCACCTTCCTCATCCTGTTCTTCTTCTGGTGTATTGTTTGGTGATGGAATTGTATCATTGGAATCCATTGGCTCTCTCTCCCAGTATTTTTAGCACGGCCGGTCTCAGTTCCTTATCGCCATCTTCCAGGGAGCCGGTGGATCCGATCGCCGAGCTGCTCTCTCAGCTCTCTGGCGTGCGTCGCTCGGCGAGCAACTCCGCCAGCAACACCACCAGCCAGCTGCAACAACTGCAGATGCACCTGCAGCTCGAACGCCAGCAGGTTTCGGCGCGTCAGCAACTCGAGCGTTTACCGCGCCGTCAGAACCAAGGACAAACCACGGGGAGTTTACGGGAGGCACCGACCGCTTCTTCGGCGGCTGCTGCAAGTGCAGCCACGGCCGGTGGCAACTCGAACTTCGGGTATAGTCTGCTGATGAATCCAAACGCGAACGCTGCACAGCCGGCGGCGTCCGCCCCACCGGTGCCATCACCACCGTCGAACTTCCTGCTGGAGGGCTTGCTCGACGAGCTATCGCTGCAAGCCACCAACGAGCAGCACCTCACCGATCGCTATAACTTTGCGGATAACTTGCTAGTCGGCACGATGAACGCGCTGTCGAAGTCGTCTTCGCCGCCTCATGCGCAGCAGCAACACTTGAGCCGTTCATCGACACCCACGCTTGAAGCATCGAGCATTGGGCGACCATCGTCAGCATCTTCGCGTGTACTGCGCGGACGGGCGCGTTCCGACGGGCATAACGCCACGCGTCGCGCTGACGCTAATAAAACCGCACCCGACTGCAAAAAGCCCGAGGGGGAGACGCCCGTGGCGAGATAGTAACATTTTCGTTGCGTGCGGAGTAAATTTCAAATAAATATTGTAAGAATTTGAAACTTGATGATGAGCCGACTGCGCGTGGACCGACAGTTAGTCCATGAACGTCAGCGATTCCTTGTGATAGTTTCCGCGTCGTTTCTTTCAGGCGAGGCTGCACATTATTGCCTAAATGATATGCGCGCATTCAAAAACTACATACTAACTTTTGCTTTAATTGTCCACTATCAGAGAGAAGCGAAAAGATCTTTAGCCACGTTTTTGTTCTTTTCCAGATGGTTTTTTCTTTGCATCGTTTGTTATATAATAATAATAATAATATAATCACGAAGAAAAATGCGTTATTGTAAAACTTCTCTCAATTGTAAATTGTACTACTCGTAAATTGCGCATCAAACTTTTTTCTTTTTCGTTCACTTACCATTTGAATTAACATGTAAGCGGATTGAACACGCGCCCTACGTGTAGGATGTTGCAGGAATGAGCGTGAAAAAGGGATGATGAGAAGAGAGCGTATGTATTTAATCACCGAGTTATTGGGGTTGTTATTAATCTTATTGTTTTTCTTTTCGTTTCATTGAAGAAACCTTTTCAATATGAATATGAAAACAAAAATGAATTAAATGTTGAATACAATTCAAAAACAAGTTGTTTCGTTGGATTGTTTACCAACTTGCTTGCCTAATTATTTGTCTACTGTTGAGTTGTTTTCTCAGACAAATTTTGAGGCAATATTTTAATTAATATTTTTTTTGCGCTAATCTTTCATACATAAAACGGCGAGGATTTGGGGGTTTGTAGGGCTTTCCATCACTCAACTGAACTTATAACGTATAATATTTATCATTTACGTACAGTGGATAAGATTTGATTGGTTTTTTGAAAATAATTTTCGAAATTTTGGAAAGTTCGTTCGTTCGTTCGTGAGCCGAACGAACGCCCGACAGCCGAACGACGAAGGAGTGGAGCGAGACAAGCGTTCGGTGCGCGCGCCAGCCGCAGAGCAGATGCGAGAGTGCAACATGGCGAACATGGCTGACGAGGTATTCCATTGTGCAGAGTAAGTTAAAGGCGCCCTATCGTTTTAATAAGTCTTACCACATTCTCCCCAAGTAATTACCACGTCTTGCGCTACCAGTAATCCATGTACGGTTTCTGCAGCCGTCGCCAAACACCCAAACACCGAGTATCAATACGTCTAATAACGCCCGCACGCCACCATTCGTCAATCATATGCAATTTTACTATATTGCCTATAAACACACACGACACACGTTTTTCCTTTATACAAATTCACTCAACATTCACGATTGAACGGTGATAATCCCCCCGACGCGAATCAAATGCATGGTGGATTGGGGAACGGCGGGAACGGGTCGATTCTGTGTTTTTTTTTGTGATGCATGAGTTGCACATTTACATTGTGGGGTTGTGTGCTTTGCAGAAGACAGAAGAACATCGACGACTATCGCGAGGCGAAATCGGTGCACCATCGCAAAACCAGCGCGAGCAGTGACAATACTAACCATCACAAACATAGCCATCAGAAGTGCCTCAACAGCAACATGCGCGGAGGGAAGTCGTCGACTGCTCCACCGGCAGCTGGCCACAAGAAGTGGGATAAGAAGTTGCGTGCCAAAATGGACTGGTGAGTAGTTACCCAGCACACAATCACGGTTGTTGGTATAACTGTATTGGATGGAAGTAGCCAACATCCTTCAACGTCTGATGCAACATGTGCCTCGTCCGCTGCTGCCGGCGATGAGGAGAGCCTGGGTGCCACAGCGCTCCCCGATGCCTCGTCGCCTACCGACAAGCAGCTGAACATCAACGCGCCCGAGTTTGTGCCACGCACACGCTTCAACTCGACGAGCAACGTGGAGAAGCGGCTGTGCCCGTTTGCGGAGCGCGACGGCCTCTGCAAGTACCCGCCGGGCGAGTGCACCTACCTCCACGGCGAGATGTGTGACTTGTGCGCCCGGCAGGCGCTCCACCCGTACAACGAGGAGCTGCGCAAGAAGCACACGCAGGAGTGCATCAAGCGGCACGAGCGCGAGATGGAGTTGGCGTTCGCCGTGGCGCGCTCCAAGGAGAAGGTGTGCGGCATCTGCTTCGAGGTGATCATGCAGAAGACCACCAAGGAGCAGCGCTTTGGCATCCTGCCCAGCTGCAATCACTGCTTCTGTCTCAGCTGCATCCGTCGTTGGCGGCAGTCGAAGCAATTCGAAAACAAAATCATTCGGTGCGCAATCAATTCCGTACTGCGTTCGGGAATAGGTTTTGATGGTTTGGTTTTGGGTTTGTAGATCGTGTCCGGAATGCCGCATACCGTCCGATTTCGTGTGCCCGAGCGCGTACTGGGTGGACACGAAGGAGGACAAGCACAAGGTGATCGAGAAGTACAAGTCGGCGCTGGCGAAGAAGGACTGCAAGTACTTCCGCGCCGGCCGCGGCCACTGTCCGTTCGGCAACAAGTGCTTCTACCGGCACTGCCTGCAGAACGGGAAAAAGGTGGACGTCGGCCCGCCGTCGTCCACCAACCAGGTGGGCGGCGCCGAGGCGCTGCTCGAGTTTCCTCGCAGCGTCGAAATCATACAGGTAAATATCTTTGACGAATTCAGACAGATCATGTTCTCGTTGATTTGAGTCGGTCCACCGCCGCCACGTTCACCACACTATTAGCCTTTTTCGCGCCCGTCAGTTAGCATTTGCTTTCTTCTGTGATAATTATTGTTCAAAACAAGCATAAATGCAAAAAAAAAAAAAGATAACTCACTACACACAATTATATGAGAGAAAAATAACGCTTGAAACATGATAGAAACAATGAAAAAAAAAACATACGCAAAACAGATGCAACTAATATTTAGTCCTATCCAGATTATACAAACAAACAAACAAACAAACAAGAAACAAGAACGAGGAAAACTAGTTTCTATTTATTATCTTTTTTTTTAATCTACCAAGTAGAATATTATTATTATATATACTTATATAAATATTAAGTAATCATACACGTTTTTGGGGGGAAGAAGAAGTGTAGTACTTCAGCGCAAATGTAATAGCCACGTTTTCTGTTTAGCATGTAAGATTGATTGGTGCTTTCAGATTAGTATTTCACACATGCGAATCAGATTCGAAAAATCCGTACTACAAAAGTCGAATTCACTGTATTATTGTGTATGTATCTAGTCGATTAGTGATTGAATTGCGCGCCCTCGCTCAGCTCACTCGCATCCTTTAAACGGTGGGAACCAAACAAACCAAATCGACTGCAAAATGATAGCGAATATTTTGTACAATCAGGTTCTACGTAAACGATTAGACCCTAGGCATCAGCTTTTAATGATCAACATATCAAACAATGCGCATATATACATATTTTCCCCTCCGATACAACGAGGATGCGAGTTGAACTTTGCGAGCGGTTTACGCATTCGATAAAATTCGCTGCAAGAAATTTGTGATTAGTACCGAGTAACTATGTAATGCTTTCATCCCTCCAAACCTCGATCCATTGTTCCCGCCTGTTATTAGCAAGTATTACATAACGGTATTTCATGCAGCAGTTATTGTTGTGAGCGGATTCCAACACGAATCCGCGCGTGTGATCGCTTTAAACTTTAATTCACCGAGTAGAAGATTGAAACACGGGGCTATTACATTGCGCACGAAGGGGTGGATGTGACAGAACGACGAAGAAACAAGAAAGAAGAAGCATTCGTTCATTTCGTTTGGCTTTGGAAGTCGCTGTGTAACAGTATCTACTTATTGGGGGGGTGCTTTACTTGTTTCGTCGTGCTGCTTGGTTTTCTCTTCCAGTCGCTAACCCTTTCAATAACGAAACAATTGACTTATAGGTGATGTTAACACGCTTTACACGCATTCATAGTTACACTAATCCTCTATTCGCTCTCGAACTTAACTGAATGCGTATGTTTTGGGGCGAACGGACATTTCTAGTCGTTGCTCTTTACATTTATGTATTTCAATGTGGTTTTTTTTTTGTACATCATACTTTTGTTTTCTGTCCAGGCATTCCCTTTACAAAATCCCATCCTCGGAGTGTTTCTAGAATTGTTGTTGCATGCGCACGTCTCGCGATTAATTGACTGATTATCAAACGACTCAATGACCACTCTTATTGCACCGATTTTTCGTTTGGTCATAGACTATTCTTACACGCATATAATCATCTCTTGTCAATTCGAAACTCTTATCTACTTGATAACTACTACTAAACGTAAAAAGAAAACTCTTAGTATTTAAATGTGTCTCTATGTGAATGGCGCCTAATTATGTCTGTACTAACGTCCTTGACACTCATTTCCTGCCTTCATGGGATAGTTTGTTTGTCCGTAGTGTTTGCCTGAAAGATAACGCGTTTAGATTAACACGAGAAATTAAAAAAAAAATTGAAGTAAATAGAAGAAATGAATCTCATATATAACACCATATTTATAAATACCTTGTGATATAGATTGTATATGTAATACGTGACGATTGTTTACATCCAATGCAATTCCATCCGATCGTGTCTTGTGCGCGCGTGCTGCTGCTGCTGCTGCTTGTGCTTTTGTTCGTGTGGCGCTTTCATCCCTTAAATCAAAAGCTAGCCCGCTCAATTTTGTTATATAGGGAGAATTTAAATAAAAACCACACACATACACACGCGAAACGCAATAAATTAATAGGTAATCAAGCGAAGAGATCCGATACTAGTTCAGCCATAATTGTTCATTTTAATCGTACAAATTATTTATTATATATTAAATTTAAATGTGTGCTTCCATGATTGCAATATATTGAATGTACGATAGGTGATCAGATGCTAATTGCGTTCGTCTCGCTCAATAATCGCGCCCGCGTTGTTTTTCGCCACCTGCCTAATTTTAGCGATCAATACAAATGTCAAACTGCCGTGATTCGAACAAGAAACCGATTGCACTCCTCATTTCGCAAAAACAAAGCTACCACTTTGGATGTAAACAATGTGCCTTAGTGTATTTTATTGATAACTATAAAATATTTCATTCGAAAATCAGAAATCTATGTGATTTGTGGATATAAAAAGGAATTTTTGCATTCGAAACTCCAGAGGACGATTATTGTGAATGATATGCCAATTTTGGGGTGCGGGCTGGTAATTCGTTTTGTTTGGTAGTTAGAGTTTGTTAAAATAATTGTTATAGCCGACCGCGAAATCATGTGCGTATTGCGAACGGCGTGTGATTTCGCGCACATATCTCTTCACGAAAATTCGTTTGTTCGCAATACTGCATGTGCCTTTTTTTTTTAACGAACAACCGATTTTTGCCATTTTTTCTCCACCATTTCGTACCTGAGATTGATGCTTCCATCTCTTTGCATAATCTCCGCAAAATCACGGTGGTAATTCACTTCTTTTGGGCAAAGAGACGAAGCAACAATGTCATTTGCCTTGAGCGACTTTTTGTTTGTTTCACCGAAACCAAACTTATTCACGATTTATGTATTGCGAATGTGTATTCAATATTTTAGTACATATAAAATAATCATTAGTACGTATAATTACGCTAATTGCAAGTATGATTGCTTAGTTTAATTGACTTGTATTGATACACATGATGATATGTTTGCTGGATGTAATTGCATTACATTTGTTTCGTCTGTTTCATATGATTGTTTTATCTGTTCCATTATGCATTCGATTTGTGTGTGCTTCAACCCTCGCCTAACCCTTTTTATCAAACCATCATTAACCGTAACCCCCGCATAGACTAATCATTGTTCAGATGATCTATTTCTCGACGTGTACGTAGATAGTAGCAAACTGACCAAATCAACAAGTTTAAAGTTGAATATTAAAAACTGAAGCAAAAAGACGTTAGAATTATGGCAAAAAAATAAGCATTATGTACTAAGATACTCACCGATAATTCGAGTGCACGGGTTGTAGGTTTTGACTAATGCAGGGAAGTTGGTTTTTCAGGAACTTTTTGATCAAATTGAAATGTGGGATTCGGATGACTTCGACGACTATGATGATCTTGATGATGATGACGATGACGATTTTGAAGATCTGTATGACCTATTCGAAATCGAATCCGAAACGGATCCGCTATCCTTGTTGTTGGGTATTTTAAACACTAGCTTCGCATAGACAGCGGTGGGGCTTTGCAAAGGCGCTGGAATCGAATCACATAAAAAATATACGCTTGCGGAAGCAATTCGAAATGTTTTCGTACATTAATCTTTTCAAACATTTCATTTGTTGTTATTATACGAGAAATCTTACGTGTTTAGCTGTATTATCATTAATCGTCCAGCGAGCGTTGATCAATTATTTAGTAAAATTTCAACATTGCTGCAAAACAAACAAAAGCAAAAACCCGCAACAACCTAATCATCGTTTTTGTGGCAAAGGGTCATGCATAATAAATCCAACACACACGTTGGGGTGGGCGGGGGAAAGGGTTGATGTTTATTTTTATTATGATTTCACTTAATATTGATCTGTTCGCACATTGTTTAATCTTCCTTGCTCGTTGGTAGAGAGAATATTTGTATACTTGTGGGGGGGAAAAATGCGAGAGGAGAAAAGTTCATACACATTAATAAACGAGGGATATTTATTATCAGCTGTGATGTAGCACTCTATTATATAGTTAGTTAGGGTCTACGCTGTTAGTTGTTTAGCGCATTTTCTTTATTTTTTATTGTACCATGCTGTGTGCTGTGTTTGCCGCCGCCGCCGATTAAATTCGCATCGAAACTTGAATATTATACTTGAATAGTATGTGTTGTCCACTTTTTGCAATTGTGATATCCTCGCAGGCAAATTCGCCCTTCGTCCTCCTCCTTCCGATTCCTTTTCGGCTATGCATGAGAATTGCATTATATTGCCTCCACTTTTATGTTTAATTAGTATAGTTAACCGTGTACCTCCGTGCGTACAACACACTCATAAACATATTACTTACACACACCACTTTTTTCTTTTATTAATAATTCGAGTACAGAGTAAACAAAAAAAAAACAGAGTCGTTAACTACGCGCTTGTTGAGGCAAAAAGAAGAAACTATAGTATATTGCTCATAATCGTAACAATTAATATTATAATAAAATCTTTTCATTATTGAGAAAAAAAAATACCACTTATACATATAAAGTATATATATATATATATATTATATATAATGATTAGATTACTATATATTTGAGATAAATATCTATTTGTACTGCTCGATTAAAAAAAACGAAGAAAAGAAATAATGATAAATATTGGTGAAATGAAAACTATACTAATTAATGCATCTACGGAACAATATTATAAACAATGAAAAAAATGAAAGTAATTAACACATACAACACTTACAATATATATTATATATTATACATTTATGCAAGAAACAAAAAGGTGAATTTTGTATACGTTTAGGAATCCTATTTAATAAATAATAAAACAAACAAACAAAAAAAACAACAAGAATAATAAACGACCAGTGGTGTAGTACAATTGCATCAGGACTGAAATCGAAAGCAATTGATAAATTGATATTAATGATTATAAATGTAATAAAACCTAACGTCAGTAATAAATATGATGAATATATGTCGATATGATACATTTGCAATACGTATAGCTATATTATGAATAAATAAATATCGCTCTCGTCTTCTTTGTGTGCCGCCGTACGTGTGTGATGCATACCTATGTAGCGAGGAAAACTTAGGAATTAGACTTGGGGGGATTGGCAAGCGAAACAAACGAACAGGAGAAGAAGAATAATCCCACTAAAAATAATAATCTCTTTGTCTCTCGAACAATACCTCTATGTTTGCTGCATGTACTATGCTACTGGGCTCTCAAGTTGCTTATCGATGTGTCACAAAAACTAAGGAGAATAATATTAATTGAGAAACAAGCAAAACACACATTTTGAACCCTTATTATTAATACTATCAGCAAAAAAAAAACAAGAAACGTTCTCTTCGAGTAAAATGTCAATGTAAAATGTATAATAGTGATTTCTGATAAGATTTGTGCTATTGAAAATTTTATATTTTTCAAATGTACTTATTGGGGTGCATTCGTAATAAAATTAAATACAGACCCAATGCAAAATGGAGTGTACTTGCCTCCGTAATTGGCGAGACGAGTCCACTTTTGCAGACTTTGCAGCTCGAAAAAAGAAGGTAAGTTGATTATTTTTGTCATACTGTTTGTTATAAATCCATTGCATTCATTATTCGACAGAGACTTCCAGAGCGGCGGGGGTAATCAAATGAACGAGCCACGCGTAATGCAATTATAAAAGCAACCGGATAAAACGTTTGCTTCCACTCGCGCGCTGCTACCAATCCACCGCTTGAATGAAACGTCGATAATTAATGAAATACATCAATTACGTTGCCGTTATTAATTGCGCCATTCATTTCATGAGGGCTAGCGTGAAAAGGTGCTGTTTGCATGCACCTGGTTTCTATACCCGATTAGCGCAAACATGTTTAATATCATTAATGAACGCAATGCAATGCAACAATTTGCATGCACACGATCGATTTAGTTGATTGCTCCTCGATATTAACCGCTTGTGCCGTTCGGGGTGTGTAATACTAATTAAAGAAGTCGTTAGTTAGACTGCGTTAGCGATCGTCAGCTAGATAGTATCACATTAGGATGCAATGAATGCAATTCGGCTGATTGCAATATGTGGGTCACAGCGCCAGCGCGCGCATTTCCGAATACAATACCGTCGTCCTCGTAATTCGAGCGCGATTGAATCAGGACCTCGTCCCGGCATGCGCAAACATTGTGGGAAGCACCGCCCGGAATCAGAACGCATTCGAGGATAGATACCGGGAGCGCCGTAATTCGTAATCGGTTGCGTTCGACGATAGCGATAGTTTGAAGGGAGCTGCTTAGCATTTACATTGCTGTGCGTCAATAATAAAATCGTGACCGTACATTTTCGTCTGTCCGTCGTCGGTTGAATGATAAGGCGCGTCATAAAAAAATCGTAAAAAACTTGGCGCACGCGAATCGCGCGTTTTCCTTGGGTCGGAAGACATTTAGCGTTTGCTGTGCCAAAATAAATCAAGTGCTTTGGCACGAATTTTCGGGTCGGCGGTCGCTCGTTTGCATAATTATTCCAACATTTGAACTACACAACATCTTTCACTTGCTTAATTATCGCCAGTTATTTTCCCATTGTTTCGTCTTAATGCATTTTGAATCTGATTTGAATCCAACGTCTTATGTAAGTTAGATTTTCATATCCTGATTATTGTATTACAGCCTGTTTGTGATGTGTTGATTATGTCACACATTAAACAGGAAACGTAACATTTAACATTTGTGTCCTTTTCTCCGTGGCTGTCATCCGCACGCAGTTATCCGGGCGTCGCGTCGCCGGCATACACGGGTTGAAATTGTTGACAGATTTACGCGGATTTTATAACGCTGCTTTTATCATTTCTCTTCTTCCCCGAAATAACACTTTATTCGTAAAACGTTAAATTTTAAAAACTGCAAGAAAACAACGAGCGCGCGATAAAACACTTTTTTACTTGATTTTTATCATCGCCTTAGATATAGCTAAATCATAAAGCGTACATAAAATAAAATTCGCGCCATTGGGAAGAAGGGAAGTTTTGAAGGATGAGAGATGCGAGCCGCGCGTCGCTTTATCAAAAATTCAATATTTGCACAAGCGGACGCGCCCCGGAATATATAAGAATAAACAAAACGGATGTGTATAATCGACGATTTCCATGCTGGATGCATGCAGCCATCCATCCGTTTTGCACCCGCCCGCAGGGGGTGGGTTTGGAGACGTCGACGTCGGCGTCGGTCGCGACTGGATGAACAATATAACGAGATGAAGACGTTGGGGCGGGCGGGCGCGCGCGCCAGGGGTTAGACATCGTCTCGCAGCTCCTGATTTCAATGCGACTTGCTTATCGACAAGCACACAGCGCCCGAGATTCGATTTCGATGCGCTGCTAAATATGTCGCTTTGTCTCCGCTTCCCCTTGGTTCCTTGGTTTAGGTATTTACATCTGCATTATAACATGATGATAAAATTTTATGGTGGACGCAATTTTTCTCTTTTTTTCGCGCAAGACAAGAAACTTTGCGAACAAAGTCTGGTATGGTAATTTGAAGTATGTAAATGGACTGTGCTCAGAGAGTATGATGTCATTTGTCGCGAACAGAAAAAGAAACTTTTTATTTCGCAAAGATAAATTCGACATTGGATGCGTCAACCTTCAATGAATAATGCGATTACCATCAATGATGGGCAGCGCCACATATCTATCGGTTCGCTTGTAAAAGTGCACAAAAGATCAACATCGCAAAGTAAATATTGCGCAAACGGAAATAAATCACGTTGATTTGTTTAGGCGGCAGCAGTAACAGCAGCAGCGTCGGACATTAATTCGCAATATTTAATCAGAGCGTGCAGAGCAGAGGTGTGCGCTCGCTGACCGTTGAGAGGTCAAACAAAAGACTGCTCGTAAATTATTTCGTATTTCGTGTAGCGTCGTATGTATTTGACCAAAACCGCAGTGCTTATTTTATATTTAATACAACATACGAGAGTTACACGGTGTTGATTTATGCGCCACCGCAAAACGCACGTTTTGCATCATCACGTTTGTGAAGCAGGCCGCGCGTGAAATTTCGAATCGTTCGCAACCGATTACGTGCGCCCTTTTTTCACGCCCCCGGTGGTTGTTGGGATTTTTCCCCAGGTTCCCGGCGTAATGTTGTTGCACTACTCGTCATCGTCATGCGGTGAGGATGATCATCCAGGACGCATCACAGCGAACAGGATTAGGTAGTGAAGCGTGTTTTCCTGTCCGTCCTGTCTGCCGCCGGCGATGGCGATGGTGATGGTGCTTGTTGTGCAACACGGTGTGAAAACGCTCGGTTACGTAAATTGTGGTCAGCGCCTGCCTGCATCCTGCAGGCGGGTGGGAGGGTTGGAGGGAACTGACCACCGTTCGCCCGGCGCCTCCACCAATAACCACCAATAACGTAAATTGATAGTTGGCTTGCTGAGATTTGTCTCTCAGCTAATTGATGAGGGGAAACCTACCCACAAACTAACAGTATACTATACATGCGTTGATTAAAAATCATGAGTTTAATTAAAGCTGAAATATGTCGAAGAGCGTCGCATAATATATTTAGTTGCGACCGTGAGCTTTTGTGGTCGTTACGGTTAATTAAAAAATTTCCGGTGGCCAGTGTTTTGTAGACGGTACATTTGTACACAAAAAAAAGGCGGTGAAGAAGAATGCGTTGCGGCATTGTCACTGCAATGCAGGAAAAAGGAAGAAAACCAGGGTTACAAAACTAAACTCTCTGCATTTTTATTATTACAAATTTGTGATCATTTATTGAGTACTACTGATGAGAAAACATCAAAAGACACTTTAAAGTTTAAGCTTTAGACATTGCGCATGCAGCATGCGGGAGGAAGGAAGGAAGGCGAGAATTTGCTAATTCGTACGAGTATGATGGGTACTCGCTTTAATCCGATTTGATCACCACCAAGCGCCGACGAATCTCAGCTCTGCACTTGTACCTAGTATGCTGGATGACAATGAAAACTGATGTGAATGTGCAATGTGCAATGCGCAATGAATGAATGCATGCGTTCGCAGTTCGGAGGGTGTCGCGCTATCCTTAACTACGTTTCGCGAATGCTGATCTAGTTCAATCTTATTAGTACTTACTGTTCTCTACTTTCTTGTCTTACATCGTTATCTTTATTAGCCATTACCAACCTTTAGAATGGATGACAATTAAACAAATTCCATAAATTTATCTTTCTTTTTATCCACTTGTTATTTTTGACCTAAATAAATGGTAATTAGTTGTTGAGCAAATGAATGATGCATTTCCCAAAACAAAGATAAATTACTCGCATTAATTTACATACGGTTGATATTTGAAAGAAGCTGGTAGTGGGCTGTGTAGTATTATAATTGTGTTTGCATTTGCGGGTGCAAAGCAGCATACGGCCGGCATATAAGTGATTAACCGCATGATATAAATTTCAGCGCCGAAAACAATAAAGCGCATTTACATATCAACAATGCCACGGGGCGGCGCTAATATAATTTACCAAGATAATTCCCTTGTCGCCTTCACGCACGGCACACAAGCAACAAGCTGCCGCCTTTGCCGCCGCTCCTGCTGCTGCTGCTGGTGGTGGTGTTGTTGTTGCATTTGCATGTGCACAGCCCCGGATATAACACAACAAAACGCAACACGACGCCGACGTCCGACGCCGTCGCCAGGCGCTGACCCTCTCGTATATTAAAAGATAATTAAGATTAACGCATGTTGCGGAGTTTTGTAATACAACCGCCATATTTTGTTCTATCGCTCTGCTGGCAGCTGGCTGGCGGGATTAG
The DNA here is from genome assembly GCA_030264135.1 of Myllaena sp. GC000078. Classification (NCBI taxonomy): domain Eukaryota; kingdom Metazoa; phylum Arthropoda; class Insecta; order Coleoptera; family Staphylinidae; genus Myllaena; species Myllaena sp. GC000078. Next base: position 7,603 of record JARJDR010016562.1, on the reverse strand, counting down.
AGCTAAAAATATTCCGCAGTTGGAAAGGACATTATTATGAAAAGAAAGATCTGTTGGAGGTGTTATATTGAAACATAAATATTCGTAATTGCCGCGTCGGCGTCGTGGCGTAGTTGGAGAAATGTCGCGTTGTGCATGCAAACGGCGTAGGTACATAGTACAATATTTTCCATTTTACGTGCAATCCGTGCTGCCCTTTTATTATTGCTACATTTGCAGCCAGTGGAACAGCGAATATCGTTGCAATTGTACTTTCGTTTTATTGTTGGTTGCACAGTGAGAACTGAGAATGAAACGAGGGCATTTGAAACGTGTAAACCCTGAAATTGTTATGTTTTGAGACAATTTATATAATATTAGAGTAATTTTACAGATTATAACTGAATTTGAACGGGATAAATAAAATTGATGATATGATGATATTGTCGCGGCAACTTTATTACTGGTCATTGACGTGCGTAATTGGACGCTGCGGTTATCTATACTTCATTTGCGCGTATTATGTCGCAAAGTATGAATATAAATTCTAATTGCCGCAATTTGTTGCGCAACGGCTTTAATTATCGAATTATCTCCGGCGACCGCCACACGGTCATTATTATAATTAACCGGCTTACTTCCTTTATCAGCATGCAGCTCATAAATCATACATTGTAAACAAATTCCTTGCGTTTGCTTTTTTATATCGCAAATATAGACATCGTAATCATACACACAAACCACGCGTTATGAACCCGTCAAAATAAAAGTTTTACGCATCGAAATATTTACATCGTAAAATGCTTATCGCTGTTTCTTTGTGTGTTGCAGCGCGCAAAATGTACAGTTTCGCTTTCGCCGCGAGAGAAAAAGTTATTTCGAGACTTCCTGTCGCCCGCTTGCTTGGCTGTTGTGTCAGCAGCACAAGGAAGCAGCAGACGAAGAAGAAGACGCCCCCACGTGTAGTAAATGCCACGCGCGCGAAGGGATGAGTAAGTACAAAGACGCTCGTGGTTTGCGAAGTTGGTGGCGCCAAAGAAATCGGAACTTCTCGCGCCCAACCCACGCGCGCATTCTTTTCGCGTGCGCGCACCTTTCGTTTTGTATTCCGCACCGTCGACGTCGTTCGACGTATGGCATTGGGGGGAAGAACTTAATTTGGATGTCATCTCTCTATTTCACCCCCTCACCCACTCACCCCCGCCATTATAATAATATATTACTTGTTTATCGCTGGAAATGGTGGAAAATTGCATTTTGTGCATTCTGCATCGTAATAAATAATATCGAGATAGAGAAAGGATATTCGAATGCAACCGAATTCAATCTTCCACTTTGCATTTCTCGGAGGAGGGCGGAGGAGGAAGTCCATTAAACAAAGTGACTGCTGGAGGAGGATCAAATGTCGCTCGGCATTTTAATACCGTTTCCAATATGTATCACAATTCTTCTACCTACCCAAGAACTTTAAGCCATGAGATTAAATTCGAAAACATCCAAACTCAATTTTCAAGCTAGGTTTTTTCGATTCCACCGCTGAGTCCGTTGATGATGAGTACCTTCGTTATATTTGGATATAAACGCAATGATTTACGAGTATCGCTCTGAGCGCGGTCACATTCATCCACTATCGCGTGAATAGTAAAGGGTCGCCGTCGCCATCGCCATTATCGCACTTTATTCTTTGCCGTCAAGTCGTACAAAACATACATATATCTATGAATAGACATGCATACGCGTGAGATTACGACTACAACACACCCCGCTGGCGCTGCTAGGTGGGCTGGTGGTGCGCGCGCAGACCTCGTAAATCACTTCATAATCGCTTAATTTCGCGTCGCGCCTCCAACCACTTCATTTCGCAGCCCTAATGTGTCGCCGGGACTATTCTTCGAGCGCTGGAGGAAAATTCGCATTTTCAACACCCTTGCTCGCTGCTCGGCTTGACAATTTTCCCTCTCTTGCATTTGCATAGTGACACAGGGGTGAATTATCGCTCTCTCATTGCGATCATGCGATCATCGCCAGTAATATTGAAATTTACTGATAAAAATTAACTGGAATTAATTTTTTTGCTTTATCATCAAATCAAGTAAATTATGTACAAGGTGACATGTTTAGTATCAGAGATTAGCAAGGTGTCCGAAGGTGCATAAATAATTGCAAAGTGCATTCATGCACGCTACGGAGTAGTAGTACTTGCAAAATAATTAATTCCGCACGCAGAAAAACGGATTTAATTTAATACTTTTTGCTTGTTTTGCATGTTGCTGCTTTTTGGGACTAATTATAATATAATGACTAAACATTTAACATTTCCCGCTTCGACACGTGGAAAAACATCCTTGCGTTTATCCTTATAAATATTAATAAAGCACCCATCTAAATCTCCAACCGTTATGCGTTGGCGCGTCGTATAAACGACCGCAACTAACACTACCACAGATTACTATTGCTAATATGCGCAAGCTGATGGTTTTCGGCACCCATCCACCCACACCCTCGTCAGCGCACAGCGCACCAGCGTTATGACAAGCTACGCGGCACCCACATCCAATCGCACGGAAATGGATGGAAGCCGACCGCATTTTACAGCCGATTAACAAGGGGAAGGGCGGGCGCGCACTTATTACCGCGCCGTAAGCGTAAGGGAGGAAATCATCGACGCGTTGCATAATCCGTTTCGCAAAGCCACAAACCAATTACCAAGACCTCTTCTTGTTTTTGTTGCGCCCGGTAATTAACGCTAATTAGAATCTTTTTGGCTTGCTGTTTTTTTTTGTGATGGATTTTATTGGTGATAGATTTCACGCACGATTTGTAACTATGACGGCGCGGCGGGAGGATTCAATTTAATTGCTATCGATTTACGCGACGCCGATGTGCGATGACGATGACGATTTTCGATTCGCATGCGTGGCATGTGTGTGTTATGAAATATTTGATGGTGGCTGGCTGGCGGCTTTTTCGCATTCATGGCTGCACTCTCCTGCCTGCCTGGTTCGTTTCGCTAATTGAATTTACGCATTTGCGTGTGGCAGCGCAAACAATGCATGTATGCTTGTAAATACGTACTCGCCCGAAAATGCTTTAAATCCGCGAGCAAATCGAATTTTTTTGGAGGGTAACATATGGAAATGTTTAAACTGATTATTTCGATTAATTATCTTGCACAGCGGAGGTAATTAACAGCAGACGGCGCGACGGGCTTTAATAAAACTTGTCGATGATGCTAATGCAGTTGTTGTAATAAACGAGAGGCACGCGTATAAAGCAATTGAAGAGAATTAAACGCTTTCTATGAGGACAACCCCTATTGAATTATGTTAATTTCACGCTGGTAATATTCTATTTCAATTTGGTCATTTCGTTTGTAGCATATGTTATGTTTGTTCATTTTTTTGTATTGTTTATACAGATTGTGAGTAATATTGCTATATCGAAAATATCGAAATTGAAATCAACAACAACTGATTGAAAAAAAAACGGGCACCAGTGGCGGATTTTTTACATCCTCGACTTCATATCCGTAATTCCATTTTAATTATCCGCTTGATTAGCAGCACGACTCCGGGTGGTGGATAATTAATTTTAAAACGCTGGCCGCACGCTTCACTGCGCTCATGCGCAAAAACCTCCCTCAGCCCTCAACCCATTCGTTTGCTGAGGGGGGAGTGGGCGGGTGGTTGGCGTGGTATGGCGAAAACACAAATATTCATCCGCGGAAATTTATACGAAACGTTTGCTCGCTGTGTTGCCACCACACGGATTTCTAATTAAAATGAGATTAATGCCGTTGCATTATTTGGTTATGAGTACGCCCCTACCCCTCCTTTTCCCCTTTTCGCGTTGCACTCGAGTAATTACCGCCGCCGATCGATAAATAATTGTTCATTGATTTGGGTAATTTTCTAAGAAATAAATCATCGCCGCAAACGGTGAACGGTGTCCTCAGGCGGAGTTTAATTAATGACTTGGTAGAGAAGAGGTCAACAACACGCGAACGGCTATAAAAGTTTAATGTTCGTCACGCAACAAAATATGTTTGTTGTATTTCTAGCCCTGTATTTATTTTAGTAGTGTAGTAGGCATTCATCTCTGACGACGAGAAGGGATGGTTTTAATTAACCGAAATAATATCAGCCATGGCAGTATTTACACGTTAATTAAATTTTCGCTCGTGACATAGAAGAAGTATTTTCACTATATTTTAGGTTTTTAGGTTGATTTAAATAAAAAGCCCTGTTGTATCATGTTGCATTGATTGCACAATTTTGAAACTGCGTATAAATTTCGTCGGCGTAATGAGCCAATGAGCGTTTTGGTATAATATTCATATTTTGATATAGATAGTGGGATACCATCGGCTTATTGTCTACCCTAGCGCGCGCGGCGCGTGTCCCGTCATCATCCGAAATTGATGCAATTATCTTTTATGCATTGCAAATTAGTCGCTTAACCGTGTGCGCGCTTGCTGCTGGTGCTCCTGCTGAAAGCGCTCGACTGGGCTGGGGCTTGGCAAACCTAACTCGATTATAATATTTTAAACGAGTTTCACTTACTTACTCGTACAATGAGCGATGCGCACGCACGCACGTACGCAAAGGCCATGGATGAACGCACAGGGGTGCTTTGAACAAGTCAAGTGCAAGTGACTCCTCTCCTCTTATAAATACTATGGTTGCTGGCATTATGATAAGCAGAAAAGGAGACGGATTCAAATATTTGTGCCGCGGCAACATTATTATTGCGAAACTTTCGAGACGCTAATTGCGCTGCTAGACGCTGGCGTAAAAGCGCAAGAAGTAACTTCAAACATTCACACCTTTAAAGCTACTTTATACGTTTGTCCTTTTTGGCGCCGCCGGCAGCAAACTTTGTGCACGAGAGCCATTTTTCGACATCATGTAAATGTCGCGGATGCGCTTTGCAGTGGGGGGCGGCGGATTTCTTGCAAGCGCACCACCCGAAAACTTTAGCAACTTTAGATCGAATTCGATTGGCTCATTTAACTTTCGCACACGGCGCGCGCAACTAATCTAACTTCCCTTTGCAGCCATGCCTCCAGCCTCCCTCGTTCCGTCTCTCACGCCCGCGCATTATCACTTAATAAGTGTGCGAGGCGCACGGGATATTAATTCGCGCACGCGTAAATTTCTTTAATGGCCGCGCGCAAGACCGTAATAAACAAAACACTTTTTCAACACACGTTGCTTTGCTGCGCGCGTGCACGTAATATTAATTTCGGTAATGATAAGCACGTCACGGCAATTGATGATGTCAGGTGCGCACGCACGCACGCATTTGCATTCGGATGCTGGACGCCTTAATTACTTATCGTCCGTTTATCTCGATTACAACGTACCCAACAAGGGCGCTTTGCTGAAAGGGATGCTATTGTGTTGCAAAGTGTAATTGAATCGCTGCTTGATGGCTTCTTTTGTAACAAAAGAAGCGAAATATTAAAATCTGCAAAAATATTATATACGAGTATAATATAGGTGTAATCCATATCGTACTTATTTCGGGAACTTTTATATTGCGAATATAATAACCACTGCGGACGTGGGCGATGTCATCAATCATTCGCGCGCAAAAAAGATACAAGACGCGAGGATATTGCCAGCCTCCACCCACCACCCACCATCACCTCCTGGAGCCCCCCCATAGAGCGTAAGTAGGTAGAGAGTGCAACGCAAACGATCCTTAATCGATAACAACGCCGTTCGCCGTTCCATTTCCGCTGGCGTTGGCGCTGTGCATTTTCGCCGCCGAAATTAACCCGTAATTGATCAATTTGTCGCGCGAACATTTCGACATTCGCTTTTATTGCCAACCAATTTATTTTCCCACCCTAGAAAGCGAAAGCGAAAGCGAAACCTATAAACAAATGCGAGGGGGGTAAATAGTGATGGGTTAGTCACGCAGAAAGGGTCAATATATATTCCTGCAAGTCGCAGTTTATTTCACTTTAGAGCTACATATAAAAAATTACACTTTACAAATCGACATGTTGGTGGCGCCTGAAATGCTATTTGTTCATTTCGACTGCTACTTTATTTGCCTTCGTGTTCTTAATGAAAATAAGTAATTAGTTAGCAAAGTACTTAAATAAATGAACCAGAGGATAAAAGTTTAGATTAATTGTTTTTGTACCAGCAGTTTAAAAAACGCGACAATAAGATAATCATTCAGTATTGTCCGACGGGATGTGATTAAACGCGCCTAATTTATGTCATAAGTAAAATAAATAGCTTTAATAAACGAACGAGAACGGAGTTGGGGAGTTGGGGAGGCGGCGGCAGAACGGCAGAAGAAGACAGTTCAGTCTTGTTAGCGCAATTTGCACGCGTCTTCCTCATACTGCGCAATGCAATAGGAAGAGGTGAAAAACGCGCAAATGACGAAGTTTTGCCCGAGCGCAAGCGGTTAATTTATTTTAAGAACACTGTCGGCGTGTAGTATACTCGCACAAGTATAGTTGGTGCGCTCTTATTGTCGCACGAGATTAAACGAAAATAATTCGATTGTATTTTTACCCAAACGCGCATGACAAGGGAAAGAAGTAAGAAAAGGCGCAGCGCAGTCGTTTAATTTAATTACACCAGACAATTAACTCGCCCACTACATACCACTAGTGTGTGGGTTGCAAGGCTTGCAAGTTTACTGCTTTTTGCAATTTTTATTTTTATCTTTCTGGTTCAAGCTGCTTTTTTTCAACATGTTCTGCTGTTGTTGAACGTGGGGAGTTATTGTTTGCTTACAAGTTACATGCGAGGCGAGGTTTATTCGAGCGCGCATTCGATTTGTGTCCCGCGTCCCGCATCGAACGTTCAAGGATCATCAAACTGCCACCAGCATCAATGAAAAATCTTGAGCAAACCACCACCACCAACCACTCTGTCCCCCTTGGTCTATGTTATTTATTTTTTCGGATATAACTCGCAGACAATGAAAAATAGCGGCGGAATTAAACTTTGGAGCAATTTGCCGAAATTCGATCCGCACACGTTGACATATTGGAGGCCATCCGTTAGCACACACCTGGCAAGCCAAGCAGAGGCTCACCTTTCGACCCTTTCATGGCGCTATTTCTCAAACCGAAACTTACCTTTACTGTCTCCGACGGCGTCGGCGTCGGCGGCTAAGAGAAACTTTAATTACATGTGAAATAAAATTTCCCCCGAGCAACGAGCAACATCGTCCTCGCCGTCGTCGTCGTTGTGCAGACATGCCATTAATATTAAATTTTGCACAATCTGCGCGAAAGTAAACAGTTTAGGAAAGGCGCGAGCGAAACAAGCAAAAAAAGCAACGTTGGAAAAGTAAACAAAGGCGACGATCAATTTTCTTGACGCAAAACAATGTTAAAAAAATGCCTCGCCGTCAAGAAGATAAGGAATGGGGGTGCCAGGAGAGGGTGGGAGGTAGGATAATAATAAAAAAGACAAGCGGATCGCCTAGGCAACTGGATTACCTTCACTAAAAGCCTTGCTGCCTTGGAATATACGTACATTACATTAAATTCAATGATTTCGTTCGAATGGGATGGGCTCCTGGGCACAAAGTCGAATGCTAATTTCCTTCCTTCCTTCCTACCACGGTGGATGGTGGTGGTGGTGGT